>CAXDIV010000045.1:52153-98114 GCA_963989385.1 Ctena decussata
AGTGATAAGCCGAGTCAGCAGCTCTTTCCCAAATAGGTGACAACTCAGCTCTCTTTACTGAACTAAATAATTTACACCAACAGAAGGGTTACAACAAGTTATGGAGACAATACGGTTCTGGACTGCTATGTCGCACCTGCTATGTGCCTTCACCTGTTGAAGTGAATGAAAGGATCAGTTTGATACATATTTGGTCAAAATCCATTAAGTAGTTCACGAGATATTGTCCGTTTCATACTTTTTTCTGTTTTTAGTAACGGTCAATGGCAGCCGTTTTGGATGATCGATTTGCAAAAAAAAATGAAATAGCTTCATTCGAGGATCATTCTGACACACAGTTGGTCCAAATTCATTCAGAGGTTCTTGAGAATTTTCATGTTTTTGCTATAAAGTAACAGCAGCCGATGGCAATCTTAGACTTCCCAGTCAGATAAATTTGAAAGATCATTCCTATTCAATTTGACTGATATCCGTTCAGAATTTCTTGGGCTATTGGCATTTTAGCAAAACTGGACTAGTAAATAGAAAATAGGTCACTGTGAGCGTACTCTGCTACAGATCATGTTCATGTTCAAAATTCTGAAAATCAACGTCCCACTAATGCTTCATACAAAATTTAAGCCAAATATACCAAGTGGTTCTGGAAATAAACGTGATTTTATTGGTTTTGCTATTCTTAGTAACTGCGGCCATCTTGGATTCTTGAACTGGCTGAATTTTAAAATTCAAAAGCCCTGCAGTTTGATCACGCTGCATTTGAAATTTGAGACCCATGGATGCAGTGATTTCGGAGAATAAGTCATTTGAATGGACTTTTATGCTAGGGTCGACGTAAATTATGCTAGGGTCGACATAAAGTCACTGTGAACTAATTCCGTTACAGATGTTTTTTTTTTCTTTTTAATAATTCTAAATACCAAGGTCCCACTAATGCTTCATACAAAATTCCAGCCGAAAATACTAAGTGCTTCTGGAGAAAAAGTTAATTTTATTGGTTTTGTTATTTTTAGTAACAGCATCCATCTTGGATTCTCGACTCGGCTGAATTTTATTATTCAAAAGCCCTGCAGTCTGATCATGCTGCATGTGACTTTTTGGGAACCATGGATGCAGTTGTTTCAGAGAATAAGTCATTTTTGAATTGACTTAAATGCTAGGGTCGATGTAAATTATGCTAGGATCGACGTAAGGTCACTGCGACCTAATTTCGCTACAGATTTTTTTATTTTAATAATTCTGAATACCTAGGTTCCACTGATGCTTCATACAAAATTTCAGCCAAATATACCAAGCGGTTCTAGAGAAAAAGTTGATTTTGTTGGTTTTGCTTTTTTTAGTAACGGCAGTCATCTTGGATTGACGATCCGGCTGAATTTTACCATTCTGAAGCCCCGCAGTTCGATTATGCTGAATGTGAAATTTGAGAACTATGGATGCAGTGGTTTTAGAGAATAAGTCTTTTGAATGGACTTAAATGCTAGGGTCGACGTAAATTGTGAACGGACGGACGGACTGACGAGCGGACGGAAAACTGGACGCCTATATCGTACCTTGCTAAAGCTGGTGCGACAGAAACTATTTTTAGATCAATCAAGGGCGGATAACTCACAAACTGTAAAGGTAAGGGTGACGGTTTGTAGTCACAATATGTAACCTTTGATGTCAAATACATCTTTGAAGTTTCATTCCGATATTCCATATAGTTTAGGAAGTGCCCGTCAAAAACATTTTCCAGACCTACCAAGGGGGATAACTCACGAACTGGTAAGGTAAGAGTGACGGTCCTTAGTCACAATATCTAACCTTTGATGTGAAACATATCTGTGAAGTTTCATTCAGATATTCCATATAGTTAAGGAACTACACGTCAAAAAAAACATTTTTAAGATCAATCAAGGGTGGATAAATCACCAACTGGAAAGGCAAGAGTGACGGTTCTTAGTCACAATATGTAACTTTTGATATGAAGTATATCTGAAGTTTCATTCAGATATTCCATATAGTAAAGGAACTACAGGTCAAAAATCATTTTTCAGTTCAATCAAGGGCGGTTAACTCACAAACTGGAAATGTAAGAGTGACGGTTCTTAGTTACAATATGTTACCTTTCATGTTAAACATATCTATGAAATTTCATTCAGATATCAGAAACAGTAAAGGAATAACAGACCAGAAAACATTTATCCAATCTGAACAAGGACAGTAACTCTGTTAAAAATGGACGTATTTCGCCCATTAACAATCCCATACCACTCATCGCCGATAACAATATGTATGCAAAATTTGAGAAAAATTCCATGGATAAATACTCAAGTTATCGATCGGAAATGGTGAGCGCGGGTGGATGGATGGACAGACGCACAGACAGATGGACGGATGGACACCGGAAGGCATATCATAATACCCCGCCACTAAAGCGTTGCGGGGTATAAAACGCAACCTATAGCTCTGTCAGAAAAACATAACAATCAGCTGCATCAGTCAGCAAAGCAAAGTCATGCTGAAAGTCATATTGAACAGCCTCAAGCCCCAAGCTGAAGAAGTAAAGGCCGAGGAACAGGCTGGGTTCAGAGACGAAAGAAGCACCGCAGAACAGATGTAACGGACTCATAAAAAACCAAATGCTCCGGCCGGGTTTTGAACCCGGGCCGCCTGCGTGACAGTCCCGCACTCTACCACGTCGCTATAAAAGCCGGATTGTACCGCAAGGCAGTACAAGTGTATCTTATACCTATCACTACTACATACACCCCGTCCATTTTAGATTCGTCCCCGAATCTCAGTGTGAGTTTCATTGACTCTAATCTAATCACGGATGTGCTCCGAGACTCATGTGGGTCATTTACGTTGGGCGCCAGATGTAACGGACTCATAAAAAACCAAATGCTCCGGCCGGGTTTTGAACCCGGGCCGCCTGCGTGACAGTCCCGCACTCTACCACGTCGCTATAAAAGCCGGCTTGTACCACAAGGCAGTACAAGTGTATCTTATACCTATCACTACTACACATGTGTGAAATGTATCTTCAACATAAGCATAATCCGTATCTTATCTTCATAGATTTTTAAAAAGCATTTAAAAAGGGTATGACATTCAGCCTTATGGGCTACCATACGGAAGTACAATATCAATGCAAATCCCAGTACAATATCAATGCAATATCAATGCAAATCCCAGTACAATATCAATGCAAATCCCAGAGTGACTTTTTTAAATCCAGAGTGACTTTTTTAAATCCAGAGTGACTTTTTTTAAACCCAGAGTGACTTTTTTAATTCCAGAGTGACTTTTTTTAAACCCAGAGTGACTTTTTTAAATCCAGAGTGACTTTTTTAAATCGTCTGCTAACATGAACACTAACGACAAATGGAAATCATTCAAAAAAGCACTTAATGACCTTTCTAAAAAAATCATCCCCATAAAATTATGCAGACCAAAAGACGGTCTCCCTTGGGTCAACAACACTATCAAGCGCCTCATCCGAAAACGCGATAAACTTTACTCTAAACTCAAATCAAATAGGACAAATCTTATCATCAAGAGCAAATCCATCCATCTTAAACATAGAATTCAAAAGGAGATCCGTCAAGCATATAATCAATACTTACATTCAATCATCACTGACCAACCGGAAAATACTAATGAACATGTAAAGCCAAATAAACGTTTTTGGTCACTTATAAAACAACAGAAATCAGATAGTAAGGAGATCATCTCCATAAAATCTAATGGTGCTACCTACACAAAGGCCTCTGCTAAGGCAAACATCCTGAACGGCCAGTCCCAGTCCGTTTTTTACAAAACTTGTAGCACTGAAATTGAAACACCTTGCTGAATTGGTCCTTCAACGCAGTGTCACATCCCCAACTATGCCCGACATCAACATCAATGTACATGGAGTGTCTAAACAACTCTCCAAACTGAACCCTGGTAAAGTTGCTGGCCCTGATAACCTTTCTTCCCGAATATTGAAGGAACTCCACCATGAGATAGCCCCTATGCTCACTGACATCTGCAACAGCTCCCTACGTGAGGGTATTGTACCGGACGACTGGCGTAATGCCACTGTCACCCCAGTTTATAAAAAAGGTACCAAAACCAAGGCAGAAAATTACCGGCCAATATCCCTCGCGTGTATCTGTTGTAAGGTCATGGAGCATATCATAACATCAAACACCATGGCCTACTTGGATGAACACCATCTTCTCCATTCAAACCAACATGGCTTCCGCAAAAAACTCAGCTGCGAAACTCAGCTTATTCAATTTGTCCAAGACATCTCGGACACACTAAATGGCAAAGGACAGACCGACGTCATTGTAATGGACTTCAGCAAGGCCTTTGATAAGGTAGATCATAAAAGGCTCTTGCTGAAGCTGCACGCTATTTCATGGATTGGGTCCTTTCTTTCAAACAGAACGCAGTGAGTAGTGCTCGATGGCGAGGAGTCTGATTCTTGCTCTGTCATGTCAGGCGTTCCACAGGGTTCCGTTCTTGGGCCTTGTCTGTTCCTACTTTATATAAATGATATGCCAGACATGATACGGAGCGACATCAGGCTCTTCGCTGACGACACTATAATGTACCTTACCGTTACAAACCAGACAGACTGCCAGTCACTACAGGACGACTTAACAAAACTTGAAACCTGGGAGAGTGAATGGTTGGTGGCGTTTAACCCCGACAAGTGCGAAGTGATCCGTATCACAAATAAGAAAAATCCCTTACCATTCAACTATACTTTGCATGGGGTTAATTTAAAAGAAACTGACTCCGCAAAATACTTGGGGGTTAATATCACACGTGACTTGTCGTGGGCTAAGCACATCAACCAGATCACAACGAAAACAAACAATTCACTGAGGTTCATCAAACGCAATATTCAAACTAATAACCCTAAACTAAAAGAATCTGCATATAAGACTTATGTCCGCCCACTCGTTGAGTATGCGGCCTCTTTGTGGGACCCTTCGCAGAAAAAATACATCGAAAAGATTGAAATGGTCCAGCACAGAGCCGTCAGGTACATATTCAACGATTACAGTTCCACTAGCAGTGTCAGTTACATGTTATCAAAACTAAATCTCCCTACTCTCGAGAAACGTAGACAAAATTTCATCCCTCATAATGTTCTATAAAATAAAACATAATCTTGTAAACATTAAATTTCCTAATAATATCCAGCCATCCATGAGGTCCAGATACACATTTCCACGTTCAATTATAAATGCCCATAGTCACTCATTCTTCCCAAGAACTATGGTGTTCCGATAGGGTCAAAAGTCTATTTTTAGTGTGACACTAATATTATTTTACGTGGGACGTAAATTAATTTACGTCCAACGTAAATTAATTTACGTCCCACGTAAATTAATTTACGTCCCACGTAAAATAATTTACGTCCCACGTAAATTAATTTACGTTGGACGTTAATTAATATACATGGGACGTAAAATAATATTAGTGTCACACTAAAAATACCTTTTGACCCTAAAGGGACGCCTGTATAGTTTCGGACCTGTTTACGTGACCATTGGCTCATTTGCATATAGCCAATCAAAATTTTCCTAACAAATTCTCTTGGCTTGTTTAGTCAAATAAAAACCCGGACTCCAGGCCGGGACTCACCCTTCCAACGACGGAGAGGTTTGTGACGGAACAAATTAGTGAAGCTTTACAATCATAAAACATGTTTTATGTCTTGTATATATTCTGCTAAATGATTGTCGTTTCACCGGTAAAACATTCTATTTTCGAACTTATTGCCGTAACTTTAACCTACTTCTCGTGGGAAGTAAACTCCTCAAAAGCCGAGCGGTTACTAGAAATACCGGAATACACTTAATTACCGGAATATACCGAAATACACCGGAATCTACCGGAATATACCAAAGTACACATTTTTATTTACCGAAATACACTATAATGTTACCAGAATAAGTGTAATATTATCCAAAATATGTCTTTTAGTAACAGCTGCATGTAAAAAACGGCAAGTGAATGACCCATACAAAGACCCTAACCAGCTTGCAATCTGTACAGTGATACGAGTACTGATACTATCCAAGGCCCATACCCTGGTCCATTTATTCTCACTACAGATGCAAAAATAGCAATATCTGAGCTGGAAATAGTTCTTATTTATATATTCTACCAATATTTATGTTATGGTAATATCCTAAGTGAAGTTAGCAGAAGTATGTAGCTTTAACCTCACTTTCGATTCGGTAACTGACAAAAGGAGATGAGATTGTATAAAGCAGTTAAAAGGTTACGTCTTATGGTGAGTGTATCTTGAGAACTGACATGAGCTTTCCCTCACACCCACCCTAGTGCGCTGTTGGAGGTATTTTGTACACACATTTCGTCGCATTTTCCCCAACACTTACCCTGTGTTGCGAAATGCCTTCCAATAGCATCACTTAGGTTAAGGTAAAAGTTCAGGCATAAAACATTTTATTTGTTGCAAAAAACGTGTGGAATGGTTAGATCTTAACTATAAGTGTTGACAGACACATGAACACGGCATCTACGATTTATTTCAGCCATCTGACGATGTTGCATCTGAGGCACAGGAAACATTCGACCAAGTGTCACATTCGACGAAAATGCATTCGACGAAGTGACCTTTTGACGAACTGGTAATTCGACAAAAACTGACGACGAAGTATCGTAGTGGGCGAAGTGTAGTTCGACGACGTGTCGCGAACCATGTTTCCAAACATACCCGACCATCTTATAAATTAATACATTTGAAGTACACTTAAGATATTGAAGCATGTTTCATTTAAGTTGCAACACTGGTTTGCATGTTAGTAGGATAAAATGAATCAGGGCCATAACGTTTACTCCCATAACATCTACTCCCAAACGTCTACTACCATCTGGTCTACTATGCCACGACTTATTGTCGGATACGACATTTGGACGACATGACGTTTGGGCGATTACGACATTACGTCGACTTTTCGTCCAATTTATATCGAATTCGTCGGAAACTGTTTGCAGGTTCTACAGGGTTGTTTTGCAATGAAATACTTTGATACGAGGGTCATCCAATAAGTCCTGCAAGCGGCAAAGTTTCAGGCAAATGATAATTGAAAACGAACCAAGCAATCCACATTTCTACATTTCATCTTCTCTTCTTTCCAGTCAACAATTTCCAGAAACGTTATGATCTTGCAAATGGCGTTGCTAGGCAACTAAAGAATACTACTAGTACCATTATGGGTGCGGCGGTGGCATCTAGTTGTCTGTTTAAGATCCCTTAGCTTAGTTCAGAACGTTTGTAAATATCTGAAGATTGCTGGGAGATACGGAAAATAATACTGGAGTATGTACACGGTACCAAGGTTAAGATATTGCTGTCAGTCAAGATATTATTATTGTTCAAAGGAAGATCACCATGTTTTTCGGGCAGCTAAAATATCATATAAAATGAGTACATGAAGAAGAGGCTTTCACAACAGATGTAAGGATATCTGAGCGCTATTTATTTTGCGTAATAAAACGTCAGACCGTCACATTTTCACGACGTCATAGAAAAAGAAATATTTGTTGGACGCCAAAAAGAAAGTAATTTCGTGAGTCAGAAAAGACTAAAAAATTTTATCATGTACATTTTTATTAGAAAACTGAAAATTTTGGTTTTGTCCTATTCCACCTTAAGTTAACTGGCACTTAAGTAAATTCGCTCTCGCACTCATTTTAGTCGACTTGTTCTCATTTTGGTCAATTCGTTCTCATCAAAATTTTAATTTATTTACAGGTTTTGGTCAAATAGAGAGAAAAACGAAAGAAAGAAATAAAGACAGAAATAAATAAAGAAAGAGAGAAAAAACTGAATGAGATTTGAAAGAACAGTTATTTTTACTAATTATTTTCAATATTCGTGTCAGTTTTTATGGGTTTTTTTTTTCAAAGAGAGTCAGAAAAAGGAAAGAAAGAAGAAAAAAAAACAGAAACTTAAAAACACAAAAAGGCTAATTTCACTGACAATCAATTAATTGTGTTTTACAATGCTTGTTAAGTATTTCACTATACAAAAGATCAATGCGACGGTCTTATAATTATTTTACTACAAGGAATTTATCGGAATTTAGCGGACGCAATTGATCAGCAATTAGAAGGAATAACTGGTCTTTAGATAGATAGATAGATAGATAGATAGATAGATAAGCAGGCGAGCGGACGGACGAATGAATGGATAGATAGATAAACATGGATAGATAAACTGCAGCTGGTGTTTGTATAGATAGATAGATAGATAGATAGATAGATAGATAGATAGATAGATAGATAGGCAGGCGAGTGGAAGGACGAATGGATTGATAGATAAACAGCAGATGGCTGGATAGATAAACTGCAGCTGGTTTTGTGCCTTGTGGCGGCCGTAAAACGTCTCCCCGTACATCATTATAGTGCAGATTATAATTTTTGGTCCTATGGGATCATTGAGTTCATTTGAGTTATGGCTTTCATGTGTGCATCGGTATGCTTTCAATATAGGCTACTTGTTACTTGAGAGAGGATGTTGTGTTCTGAAAGCAAATTTTGAGGTAAAGTGAGTTTGATTGATTGATTGTTTTGGGTTTAACGGCCCTTTGCGACAGTATTTCAGTCTATATCGGGCCGTCTCCCAGAGAGAGGGAGAAAGAAGAGAGAAATGATAGACGAGAGAAAAAATGTCCAAACAACCCCCACCCGCACCTACTGCAAACACAGACGGCCCTTGCCCTACTATTATCCAAATCAGTAGGACGCCCAGGCACTGGAAGGTACACGCAGCACCATCGCACCACCCGACCACCCCCTAAAAGTTGTTGAAGATTTAACCTGAACTTGTTGTGCATCGTTCTCAAGCCCCGATATTCTCGCACGCCTTGGATTTGATGACAGTTTGACGTTATAAATTAAATTTCAAGCTTTATAATTTTATTTGTATGTACTTTATATTGATTTGAAGAAAATAACAAGAAGAAGAAGAAGAGGAAGAGGAGAAGAAGAAGAAGAAATAGATCCCAAAAATATCGTACAAACTATCTTGGTATGCATCTTTTCCATTCACTTGTGATGAGATAAAAAGAGAGTATGGATCTTTAAAGTAACCGGGCACCAGAGGGGCTACCATCAGTTAACCTAACCACACTTTCCTGGGCGGACCCAGACCATCTTAGCGCTTAACCAGTACTCCTGCTTAACCAGTACTCCTGCAATATTTTCGCCTGTAACTGACAACTGCCCTACTTGAACCAGAGGTAGGGGAGGAATGGCCGTAGAAGGATTTCATTACTAAATCTCTACGAAAGATATATCCGGGCCGGACCAGGATTCGAACCCGCGTGGCGGATACAGCCCTTGAATCGGTAGGCAGACGCGTTACCGATTTAGCTATCAAGCCCGGTTGATTAAAAAAAAAGTGTCCTGGTACCGGGGTCCTACTAAAGACAGAAAAGGACTTTTACCACCGAAAAGAAAAGGACCGAAAAGAACATTCGGGCAGCGAAAAGGACTTTTTAAATGCCATTTTATGCAATAAATGTAAAGGGTAAAATATACTATTTCTCAACATAATTTTTCTGGAACATTAAGTGAAAAATATCCTTTCGGTGCCCGAAATTCGGCATTTGCGAAGTCCTTGTCGGTACATGACATCTCTTCACTGACCAGCAGTGGAGTTCTTTTCGGTGCTGTAATATTTTTGTGAAATTTTAGGATGAAGATACTACAATTCACAAAATTATTTTTCAAGTGCTGATTAACATCATGATGATGTTAAAATTTCTAAAACATATGTTTTTATGGCATTCAACGACAAAAAAAAGCCTGTTCGGTGCCCGGAAGTTCTTTTCGGTGGCAAAAGTCCTTTTCTGTCTTTAGTAGGACCGCTGGTACCGGCTTTTATTTCAGAGAGTCACCAAGTTGTACTTTTGTAAAACCGATTTTGATTGGCTATATGCAAATGAGCTCTGGTGTCACAAAACAGGTAAGGCGCACCGATAGGGTCAAAAGTCTATTTTTAGTGTGACACTAATATTATTTTACGTGGGACGTAAATTAATTAACGTCCAACGTAAATTAATTTACGTGGGACGTAAATTAATTTACGTGGGACGTAAATTAATTTACGTCCCACGTAAAATAATATTAGTGTCACACTAAAAATAGACTTTTGACCCTATCGGAACACCATAAAGAACTGCCAAACTCTGGAACAATCTCCCACCTGACATCTGTAACAGCCCTGACCTCGGATCATTCCGAGAAGGGCTCCTCAATGCTCTCTAAACAAACCGACATCACATCATCATCATCATCCATCATCTTAAATTCACCCCCATTAAATTACCCTCTCAAATACTGCAGGCTCTTTGTCTTTTTAGAGACCAAAATTTCCAAATTCCAAAACTCAATTTAACTGTATACAAAATCTATTTTGAAATACTTTTTGGTATTTTTGAAAACCGTCATTTGCGCACGCGTACGCACTCCATGTAATACTCATTAGAGGTGTTTGGAGTACTTGGCAGATACAGATGGCAGATACAGAAATCTAGTTCGCGCCATTGAGCACCCCTATAACAAGGCTATAAGTATTGCAGCATAGGAGAATGGTTCAGAAAACAGTTGGAGTAGGGCAAGGATGCCTTCTCTGGAAAGGTAAGCATAGGCGGCAGAACTTTTACCAGTCATTGGCAAACCAATGACATTGACACTCTTGCTGAGGAAGAGCAGGAACTAGAAGCCCTTGTTGAAAGTCTTGCTAAAACCTGCACAAGGTATAAAATGGATAAGTGCTGAAAAGACCAAACTGATGACAAGCATCGACAACGACATCCAGGTGGAGAGAGCGTACAACAATTTACAAAAATTACATAAAAATGATTAAAATTTCAACATTTGAAAGATATATGAATGGATTAAATTATAAAAAATGTGTCTAAATGGTTTTTTAAATATAAAATATATCTATCTGTAAAATAGGAAAGTATTTACTGATTTTTATAATTTAAAGTATTTTAAGTCATACCACAATAATTCTTTATTTAATTCACACAGCTCTGTTGATAATCAGAGTTAGTTAGTTAGTGAGGAAATGACTAGAGTTACATGCACCAAGAATAGTTTTCACTAAAACTTTTAAATTTTGGTAACTTCATATAGATTGTTAACAATTTCTTCACAGACACTCGTGGGCCAATGGAAAATCTAATGAGCTGTCATTGACAACACTCTCCACCTCAGAGACATACCCATCCATGACAGGCTGTAACAGAATAAGGAAAAAGGAAGAAGAGGTAGACAGAGGAAGAGGTGGAAAGACAATATTAAAGAGTGGGCAGGGATTAGCTTTGCCAAATTATCTAGGGCAGCTGAAAACAGAACTGAGTGGAAAGGTATCGTTGAAAAGTTATCTGGGGTGTCCCAATGACCTTGCAAGGTTATGGGTTAGGCTTTACAGTCGAAGGGTTACAACATATCCCGATGTGTAGCTGATTCTTAAAGAACTATATGTTGCCCTTACTCCAAAGTCTTCTTTATAAGAACATTTGACTAAATTTGCTCCTGAAGATATTTATACCCGTCATTTATAGATTAGCTTGGTCAACGACGGTTAGCGTATCAAGGCGGGATTTCCTCACACAATCAAACATGGTACCGGGGTTCATCACACCGGTATTTCGTTGCACTTACCATTTATCGCGGGAATTCCAACATGTCTTCTAGACTAAAAAATAAAATTGCCTCGTCTTTTAAGATGCACGGCTTGTCACTTAGAAGGTAGATGAACCGGACACAAAGACACTTATAACAGTTTAATCACAGCCCTCAATATCGTGCCTCTGCAGGGAAAAGACTACCCTTTTGGTTATTGTTTACATGAGGTTGCACCAGTGAACGTTGAGCACCAATGGTCGATCATTTCGCTGAAAGCAACTACTGTTATACTGCCCGTGGCCTAGCTTTAGCATCACGGGCATGTGAAGTCAGCAAAATGGTTAAGAGATCTATTTACAATTAAAACATTAGCCGTGGTCTAATCTGTGTAAGACCGTAGACGAGACAGCCCGTCTATAGGAATCCGGGTTGTTTCGGCTCATTTCCTGTTCGGCCTGGGTCGTTTCGGCCGGATTTCCAGGGAGAGTCATTTTGGCCCAAAAATTGGGGTGGGTCGTTTTGGCCCACTTTCAGAGTTGATTCTAGGGCGCGGGAGTGTAATAATCCCACTTATTTTGAATTGGCTGCACAGTAAATCCCGCAAAGTGCCGAGGTGCGGCACAGTTTTGGTATTTCGGTGCGTATTGGGGTTCTTTCATGGAACATTTGGTTCCTTTAAATCATCGTCTATTTCCGTTTTTTCCCGCTAATTTCGACGGATCTCGTCTTCTGAGACTATAATTCTATTGGCCCAGACGGATCACATGATGAAAAATTGGATTTTCTCCACTGTGCGGGCATACCTTTGTACTTTCAATTCGTCTCGGAGATAGAAAAATGTCGCAGAAGTTGATTCGGTCTCGGGTTGTGAGCGAACAAACGGATAAATCGGACAAACTTAATCCAAATTTTATACAATCTACTGGTCAAAACTTTAAAGCTAGTCACAATTTCAGCCAAGGGTTATTCAACTTTTTCAATTGAACTGTGTTGATAATTGTAGTTGTCTTTTATGTTCAAAAACAATGTTTATTTGAGAATATCTGTTGTATTTTCACAATGCCGTATGGTTTCCCATTCTCTTTAGGCATTGGCCCCTTTTTAGCTCACCAGAGCCGAAGGCTCCGGGGGAGCTTATAGGATAGGCAGTGGTCCATTGTCGTCGTCTGTCGTCCGTCAACACTTTTGAAGGACATCTCCTCTGAAGCCACAAGGCCGATTGGGCCCAAATTTCATCTGTGGCATCTTTGGGAATGGGGATTGAAAGTTTGTGTTTTTTATGAAAATTGGCCTTTTGGTTTGGTTGCTATGGCAACTTAGAGTTCCCATTGACTTATAATGGGGAAAATTGAAAAATGGCATTTTCTGCCAAGCCATTGCAGATATGTTGATAAAACTTTGATAGAAATGTTCTTTGAGATGTCTTCTATCAGCTATATGTTTTTTGGCCCACTGCTCCTTTTATTGGTTGCCATGGAAACTGAAATGCAAAAAAAATGGAAAATTACTTAAAAAATTATCTCCTCTGAAGCCACTGGGCCAATAAGGCCCAGATTTCATCTGTGGCATCTTTTGGCTTGGGGACTGAAAGCTTGTGTTTTTTTTATGATCATGGGCCCTTAAGTTTGGTTGCTATGGCAACTTAGAGTCCCCATTGACTAGTGTTGTCCCGATAGTCGCTGAACATCGAAAACTAATCGTTCAGGCTCACATCGGCGACAATCGATTGTAATTTTGTGACTATCGATTGTAAACAAAGTCATTAGGTCAAAAACGTCGCACAGACCGTTTTGTGAGTTTCGGTTCATTTCTGGTTGTTTCGCGCATTCAAAGGGAAGTAATCCAAACATGACTGTCATGGCGTCCAAAATAAGAATTAGAGCCGGACATGGAGCTTTTTCTCTATACAGGGAAGATCAAATCCCGATTTGGGGTTTACTTTTGCTTCAGAAAGATGAAAGAGGGACCAGCCACAAAATCTAACCTGGATATGACATCTGTCATATGCATTTTATGCAAAAAACATAGGCAAATAAAGGTTATGTATTGATACCCCCACCCACTCTGGATTATATGAAAACGAAACAAGCGTTTTGCGACTCTGACCATTACAACCTTTGGCTAAAAGTTTGAGATTGCTGTTAATAACATATATCTGATTCCAAATAGTCCTAAGCTTTTACTGATTTTAAAAAAGTACAGGTGGTTACACTTTCAATTTTGGGTCATCTAGAAGGCCTCTAAGAGGGGCAAGTTTAGTGACTTCTTAGTTTTCTCAATGTATACTGCATAAGGACCTATCTGTAAAGGTGAATACTTTGAGAAGAAAGATTTTACCCACAATGGCAACTGCTTTTGAAGTATCTGTCTTTATTGTCAGTCAGTGCTAGCAGAAATAATAATAATAATAAAAAAATATATATATATATATACAGTACTGATATGGCCATCTAAGATAGCATTATAGTGCATAGTTATGTGCCCTCATCTGTCACAAGATTCAGCTGCTAGCCAGTATGATCACATTCACTGTCTTCTATCTGCCTATGAAATACGTATGGCACAAATTTGATGCCAAAGGAGTAATGATGTCTAATGCTCTTTTTTGTGCATTATGCTCTTTATTTTGGTGGATAAGTACAGATTAAGACTGTTATGGAGCATTAGCTATCATTATATATTGGTTGACTTGGCTGACAGGATATCCGATTGTACAGTCGATAATCAATCGGTTTAATTCTTCCGATAATCGATTGTGATTCTCCAGTCTGATTCCCAACACTACCATTGACTTATAATGGGGAAAATTGAAAAATGGCATTTTCTGCCAAGCCATTGCAGATATGTTGATAAAACTTTTATAGAAATGTTCCTTTAGATGTCTTCTATCAGCTATATGTTTTTTGGGCCACTGCTCCTTTTATCGGTTGCCATGGAAACTGAAATGTAAAAAAAAATATTTCAAAAATTATCTTCTCTTAAGCCACTGGGCCAATAAGGCCCAGATTTCATCTGTGGTATCCTTGGGCTTGGTGATTGAAAGTTTATGTTTTTTTTATGAAAGTCGGCCCTTTTGTTTGGTTGCTATAGCAACTTAGAGTAGCATTGACTTATAATGGGAAAATTGAAAAATGGCATTTACTGCCAAGCCATTGCATATATGTTGACAAAACTTTTATGGATTGTTCCTTGCGAAGTCTCTTATTAGCTATGTTTTTTTTTTTGCCCACTGCTCCTTTTATTGGTTGCCATGGAAACCAAAATGCAAAAAATGGAAAAAAATTATCTCCTCAGAAGCCACTGGTCCAATAAGGCCCAGATTTCATCTGTAGTTTCTCTAGGCAGGATGATTCAAAATTTATGCTTTTTTTTTTTTATAAAATCCGCTCTTTAGTTTGGTTGCTATGGCAACTTAGGGTTGCGTTGACTTGCAATGGGGAAAATTAAAAAATGGCATTAACTGCAATCAGTATATGGAAAGTAGTTATATATTTTGTTATCAACTCAACAGACTATCAGACTGAGACTTTGTAGTTGTATATTTTGTATAAGCCTGTACGAATTGACAGCAATTTTGAGCCTATACATATTTGATAGCAATTTTGAGCTAGAGATCTGGTGAGCTTTGTGGCCCGTGGGCCTCTTGTTTGGAGTCTAGGGGGGGAGTTGGCCCACTTTAAAAAAATCCTAGAAGCAACTCTGCACTTTCAAAGGCGGGTTGTTTCGGCCCAATTTTATGGGTGAGTCTTTTCGGCCGTAATCATATATTTCTGGAAAAATCTGTGGCTGAGGATATCGGCACGGCCGTCATGCCGATTAGAATCCTTATCGGCAAGACGGTCGTGCGGATAAGAATCCTTATCGGCAAGACGGTCGTGCGGATAAGAATCCTTATCCGCGAGATGACGATCAGATACTCCATTACAGATGGTATGGTCTTTCTTACAATAGTTTCATACAACACTGTGTCAACAATTCATATGGAGGATGTTAAATAACCTAAAAATGGTATTAAAACATCTTATGATCATCTTTTTAGTTGTTAAAAAGTCTGAAACCGGTGTAACAGTTTATCTTGCCCCCCTGGACAGCTTGCCCCCCGGGGGGCAAGCTGTCCCGGGATATCTTGCCCCCCACCCTGGTTATCTTCACCCCCGGGGGGGCAACATATCCCGGCTGGTTTATCTTGCCCCCTGGGGGGCAAGCTGTCCCGGGATATCTTGCCCCCCGCCACCCAGGATCCTACAGAAACATTTTGTACTAGTCTTTTTTTGTTTTGTTCTGTTTCCCAGGGCATAGGGCTTATACCACAAGGTCTTTTAACTCATTTATCACTTTGGTTACCGTGTTTATTTGACAAGCAATCACAGCATGCTATCGTGCTCCTTACCTTGTAGAGGTGGAGTTAGTTCAGTTTTAGTAGTTCCATAGTGGATAATGGTAATATTAATTTGTATGACAGGTGGGGGGGGGGGGGCAACCTATCCCAGCTGGTTTATCTTACCCCCCACCCAAGATTTTGGATCCACATCTATCAACAAGTATTGAAACTGCTTTAAAGTGCTTTAATAGTTATTACTATGAGCTAACTACTGAATCCACTTGTTTCATGCATGTTAACAACAACTTATCTCAAGAAATACCTCGTATCAGGGGTGGGGGGCAACCTATCCCAGCTGGTTTATCTTACCCCCCACCCAAGATTTTGGATCAAAATCTATCTACAAGTATTGAAACTGCTTTAAAGTGCTTTAATAGTTATTGTTATGAGCTAACTACTGAATCCACTTGTCTTATGCCTGTTTACAACAGCTGATCTCAAGAAATACCTCGTATCAGGGGTGGGGGGCAACCTATCCCAGCTGGTTTATCTTACCCCCACCCAAGATTTTGGATCCACATCTATCAACAAGTATTGAAACTGCTTTAAAGTGCTTTAATAGTTATTATTATGAGCTAACTACTGAATCCACTTGTTTCATGCATGTTTACAACAACTTATCTCAAGAAATACCTCGTATCAGGGGTGGGGGCAACCTATCCCAGCTGGTTAATCTTACCCCCCCACCAAAGATTTTGGTTCAACATCTATCAACAAGTATTGGAACTGCTTTAAAGTGCTTTAATAGTTATTATTATGAGCTAAGTACTGAATCCACTTTTTTCATGCCTGTTTACAACAGCTGATCTCGAGAAATACCTCGTATCAGGGATGGGGGCAACCTATCCCAGCTGGTTTATCTTACCTCCCACCCAAGATTTTGGATCCACATCTATCAACAAGTATTGAAACTGCTTTAAAGTGCTTTAATAGTTATTATTATGATGAGCTAACTACTGAATCCACTTGTTTCATGCATGTTTACAACAATTGATCTCAAGAAATACCTAGTATCAGGGGTGGGGGCAACCTATTCCAGCTGGTTTATCCTACCCCCCACCAAAGATTTTGGTTCAACATCTATCAACAAGTATTGAAACTGCTTTAAAGTGCTTTAATAGTAATTATTATGAGCTAACTACTGAAACCACTTTTTTCATGCCTGTTTACAACAGCTGATCTCGAGAAATACCTTGTATCAGGGGTGGGGGCAACCTATCCCAGCTGGTTTATCTTACCCCCCACCCAAGATTTTGGATCAACATCTATCTACAAGTATTGAAACTGCTTTAAAGTGCTTTAATAGTTATCATGATGAGCTAACTACTGAATGCACTTGTCTTATGCCTGTTTACAACAGCTGATCTCAAGAAATACCTCGTATCAGGGGTGGGGGGCAACCTATCCCAGCTGGTTTATCTTACCCCCCACCCAAGATTTTGGATCCACATCTATCTACAAGTATTGAAACTGCTTTAAAGTGCTTTAATAGTTATTATTATGAGATAACTACTGAATCCACTTGTCTTATGCCTGTTTTCAATAACTTATCTCAAGAAATACCTCGTATCAGGGGTGGGGGGGGCAACCTATCCCAGCTGGTTTATCTTACCCCCCACCCAAGATTTTGGATCAACATCTATCTACAAGTATTGAAACTGCTTTAAAGTGCTTTAATAGTTATTGCGGTGATGGGCGGTATTTCAAGTGACTGATTGTTATAATCAAGCATTTGATGTCAGGATTATGTGAATAGTTTTCCCCAGTCCCTCCCCCCATGTCCATTTGTCCATCTGTCTGTCCATCCTTCCATCCATCTGTCCATCTGGAGCCATAACTAAGTAACCAGTCAACGGAATTTGATGAAACTGACAATAAATATATGGCATTTTGTTATGACTATTAAAGCACTAAACAGCTATCTTAAAATCACTGGATAGATGTCGCTCCAAACTCTTGGGTGGGGGGTAAGATAAACCAGCTGGGATAGGTTGCCCCCCACCCCTGTTTCAAGAGATAGATTGTTATAAACAATCATAAGCCATGTGGATTGTGTGGTTAGGTCATTGCAATAACTATTAAAGCACTTTAAAGCACTTTAAATACTTGTAGTTAGATATGGATACAAAATCTTGGGTGGGGGGTAAGATAAACCAGCTGGGATAGGTTGCCCCCCACCCCTGATATGAGGTATTTCTTGAGATAAGTTGTTGTAAACAGGCATGAAACAAGTGGATTCAGTAGTTAGCTCATCATAATAACTATTAAAGCACTTTAAAGTAGTTTCAATGCTTGTTGATAGATGTGGATCCAAAATCTTGGGCGGGGGGTAAGATAAACCAGCTGGGATAGGTTGCCCCCACCCCTGATACGAGGTATTTCTGAGATCAGCTGTTGTAAACAGGCATAAGACAAGTGCATTCAGTAGTTAGCTCATCATGATAACTATTAAAGCACTTTAAAGCAGTTTCAATACTTGTAGATAGACGTTGATCCAAAATCTTGGGTGGGGGTAAGATAAACCAGCTGGGATAGGTTGCCCCCCACCCCTGATACGAGGTATTTCTTGAGATCAGCTGTTATAAACTGGCATGAGATAAGTGGATTCAGTACTTAGCTCATTATAATAAATATTAAAGCACTTTAAAGCAGTTTCAATACTTGTTGATAGATGTGGATCCAAAATCTTTGGGTGGGGGTTAAGATAAACCAGCTGGGATAGGTTGCCCCCCCACCCCTGATACGAGGTATTTTTTGAGATCAGCTGTTGTAAACAGGCATGAGACAAGTGGATTCAGTAGTTAGCTCATAATAATAACTATTAAGGCACTTTAATGCAGTTTCAATACTTGTAGATAGATGTGGATCCAAAATCTTGGTTGGGGGGTAAGATAAACCAGCTGGGATAGGTTGTTGCACAAACAGTTACTTCTAATAACTATTTA
This sequence comes from Ctena decussata, assembly GCA_963989385.1. Classification (NCBI taxonomy): domain Eukaryota; kingdom Metazoa; phylum Mollusca; class Bivalvia; order Lucinida; family Lucinidae; genus Ctena; species Ctena decussata. The sequence continues at coordinate 71,138 of CAXDIV010000045.1, forward strand.
AGTCCTTCACAGCAATTTCAAAATCTATTGACAGTTATCACTCCAAAATCCTGGAAGGGGGGCAAGATATCCCAGCTGGTTTATCTTCATCCCCGGGGGGCAAGATAAACCAGCCAGGATATGTTGCCCCCCGGGGGTTAAGATAACCAGGACGGGGGGCAAGATATCCTGGGACAGCTTGCCCCCCGGGGGGCAAGCTGACCATGGTTGGCTTGCCCCCCGGGGGGCAAGCTGTCCAGGGTGCAAGATAAACTGGGACACCGGCACCCAGCTTTACAGTTAATCGGGGAAATCTTATTTTGGGCATATTCCAGTTCGATGTGCACTGGTTGTATCGTTTATACATATGTATGTAAAACGTATTCAGTCCCAGTGACAATATGAGTTCGCAATTATGTAATGCTATTTATTAACAAAATGGTTTAATTACCATTTTTTAATGGAAAGAAATTTTATTTGTTCTGCTTATGTACAAATCCTGAGAATTCAAAAAATGAATAAATTAACAACAACAACAAAAAATGATAAGTGCAGCCCAACAAATGTTATATCTGACGATCAAGGCTACAGAAATTTTGAAATCCAAACCGGTCCGGACGGCCGATGACGTCATACGAATCCAAAATAGACACGAAAACTAATGACTACACTGTGTATTCCACAATCCAAAAAAAGTCACGAAAACTAATGACTATACTGGAGCGCCGTTATAACGCGGATGTCAATCGCTGAAGTAGCCATTTAGTCCACATGTTCTTACTTATTGTGAAAAATGCGCTTTTAAAGCGCAGAGACAGTCAGACCGAAAGTGAAAGTACACAAACGCACATCCTCGCCGATCTTCAGTTACGGAATTGGCCGAAGTATTATTACTGTATTCGAGTTAATTCCCTTGAAATATGAAAATATACTTGCAAAAAGGTACCTTCGGACGAAGAAGAAAAAAAATCTGCGCGAGAAATGACGTCGGCTAAAAACACAACCTGACCAGACTGCTCATAATCAAGGCCGGTTTAAATTTTCCTTTTGCTAGTCAAATTCTTTCCTTATGCTATCTTTGAAAGTATACAATAGTCAGTAACCTTACGTTGCACAGCCTTTTTCCGTGCATCGGCACGTGTATGTGCGTAAAACCTTCGCCGCTGGCCAATATTGTGACACGTGCTAATTATCGAAGATTTCTAGTTCACACCTTGGCAAGACAATCTACACTTTGTTTATCTGTGATAACTTTTGACAGCTGTGCGTGATTATTGGATTAATAGTAAACAAACAAATGACACATGGCTAAAATCCAGGTAATTATGTCATCATACATCGCAAATCGTGTTTTTTCGGACCGAAAAAAATGTGCCTTATGCCAACTGAATCGGTTTTGCGAACTCAAAATCGGTCCGGACCGACAAAAAATCGGATTTCTGTAGCCCTGCTGACGATATTTATCAGACAAGTAGAACAACTGTCCCGGCCTGACCGACAAGTTATTAAAAAGAAAGTTAGGCATGAATTATCAGACTAACTGTCTTTAACTTCTCGGTCAAGGTCAAAGATTTATTTCAGTTGTCGGACAAGGGCAAAGATTTTTTGACTCATTTTATATCAGTTAAGTCTGCTGCAATAAATCTGATTTCGTTCGATAATACATTTACATTATGTAATGCTATTTATTAATAGGTTTCGACATTTTCCTTAAAGAGTTTATTAGACTAGATTTCTTTCAGTAATTTGTCGGTCAATATCAAAGATTAATTTCTATTGCTAATTTAAATCAATGATTTATTTCAACACATTTTATATTGGTAACACATATTATGATAAATTGATAACTTTAAATGTTTGGAATGAGACAGAATTTGGACGTAAACAAAATATTGACAAAAACTTTGCTGCAAAAAAATCTGACACAGGTAGGTCACAATCACATATTTTTACCTGATTCAGCTTGTCTGTCAAGCTGAAAGATTTGTTTGAAATAACTTTATATCAGTTTACAAAATAAACTATTAATTGGCACATGTTTTATGCAACAAATGATTTTTTTATTAAAAAAAAAAAAAATACCATGAGGAGTCTTGAACCCGGGTCTCAGGTTTACAGGACCGCGCACTTCACCACTGTGCTACTGCTGCTAATACTATTTTCCGATAATCTGAATTACTTAGTGTCAAATGTTCAATATGCAGCTGTTGTCATACCCACATCGGACTGTGTTTTAACTGCAATAAACTTGTTTTAAACATTAACCTGATCATCTGACCCGATAAAAAGTATTCAGCAACTGATGTTGAAATGTATAATTCACATTTACGCAATTATTAGCCGGCTGTATGTCCGACAGTCAAAAGGCTTCCATGATGAAATAGATCTATTAAGAAAATAATTGATATTAACATTGTCTGTTGTGACTCAGATACTTAAGAACAATTATTTACAAACAAAAATGAAATAATATTATTATATGATAATAATAATAATTCTCAGTATGATCGCAACTTTGTCTATAGAATATCTGACCGCCGTGGCGCGGACAAGGATTCTTATTGGCACGACCGTCTCGCGGATAAGAATTCTTATCGGCAAGGCCGTAGTGCCAATAAGGATTCTTATCCGCAAGACGGTCGTGCCGATAGTCACTCCCAAAATCTGTAAGATAATAGGCTGATTACACCTTCATACCTGCTTGTTTTTTATTTTCTTATGAATTACTTCAGGTACATATCCATTTTTACTAAGAGTAAGTAACAGTGCAAAATGTGATTTTCCGTTAGTTTCACTGGAAAATCCGATCTCTTCTTGTCTTTGGCAATTAAAGAACTCTTCTCTCTCTAATATCCCGCCACTGGGGGTCACTTCCATTATAAAGCAGGGTATATATGTGCTGCTGGAATAGCCCTACTTTTTTGATGGGCCAGATACATCAATGGGTATGATTTTACAGACTTAATATACACAAATAGTTCCTATTTCTTCAGGTTCTGTATATAAAAGCCAGCTTATCTGATTTTTGTTATCAAAAAGAAACAAATATCAATTACAAAGACATCAAATGTTCTCAGCAGACTAATTTCTTGAATTTTTTTTCAGGCTTAACAGCAAAATGCATGAGCTAATCTAAGCTATTTTTCTGCAGTATACATGAATAGGGTCCAAATTTGATACAAAATACATGAATAGGTATATATTTTGGCATGTGTGTTATACATGAATAGGGTGGGTTACCAGAGTTCCAGCGGCACATCTGTACCCCTTTAAAGACCAAATGGCCTCACTAATACCTTTCCATGAATTTTGGGAGTAATCAGAATTTTAACAGGATATCACCAGAAAAGTGAGTTTTATGCTCTTATTACATTCCCTGTTTTCCTCCACTTTTTGGAATATCTTCTGGAGCTAAACATTATGCCAAAATGTGATTGGCTTGAGTGCTTTCTGTTGCTTCCTGTCATGGTGGGGTATGTCTCTGAGGTATCGAGGTTGCTGTTGGTAGTCCAGTGGTAGTACTATATCAGGGTTTACACTAAGGCCTGAATCAGAGCTGGTTCGGAGGACCAGTGGAAATCGGGCAGAGTTGGTCCGGCCAGCGCAACGCTTGGTCCTCAGTATTCCCCTTTTATAACACCAGACATGTTAAGTCTCCGGAAAATCGTGGGAAACTCACGAAAAAATAGCTTTTCTCATGCCTCACAAAATTGTGGCAAAAACTCCTGGAAAAAAATGAAAATCCCGATTTTTGGGTCAATCTTTTTGTAAAGCAGCCCTTGAATTTTTTGAAAAGCCTCCCTTGTAAAATTCCGAGATATTCCAAATGTTAATCAATGTTAACAGACTCTTGAACTGGCTTGTTTCGAGCCTCGTTTTGATTTGTTAAAATTAAACATGGGTCAAATATTGGTCCAATGAAAATATTCGTAACAAATCTTCAATGGTTCACTTTCGTTTCCAGTCCTCCAACCACGATGCAACCGTCATGAGATAGCTTCCATGGACTTGCCTTTTCAGAGCAAATATAATACATTCATGGCTTCTAAGACCTTGGAAAAAGACAAAAAAAAGTGGTAATAAAGTCACCACAGATAATACAAGCCATATTTTGTAAATTAATATCTTATGACATTCGGACCACACTCATTCGTCCATGGCGTGCCGCGAGGTGTGGAAATGTACCAATACTTTTGTCTTATACTTTCTATGAATCTGACCTCTCAGTATTAGATCTAAGGGAGCTTTGGTCATAGATTAGTTGGAAAATGCTTACCTAAAGAAATAACCATGAACAGGTCTAAAGAAAGACAAAAAGTGTTCAAAATAGCTCTCAGAATGCACCATTTTGTACCCTTTTCTCAAAATTTTTCGGGGGAGCATGACCCAGAACCCCTTAGCTGGGCTTCGCACCTTTGACGCTTGCCAACCTGACTCGACGCGCTGACTCCCTACATATTTGGGGTAATTTTGGAAGTGGACGCTCCCATTTGATAACAGAACTTATAACCGTTAAAGCTACCCTTGATGTCACCAAGGCAGTTATAAAAGAGGGGCCACAAGCTGTATAGCAAAATAGTTCTTACTTTGAGCTCTGTATAATTTGTTCTTATTTTCAGCGAGGCAAGCCGCTATCTGGTAGAAGTTCTTACACCTGTTGAGGACGAAGATAGAAATGAATGGCTGGACAAAATAATTGAGATAATTCAGAAACAACCATGTAAGTCATCCATATAGCAAAAGCACAAAACAGTCTCCTGCAAAATAGTTCATATCTGGAGCTCTATAATTTGCTTACTGTATTAATTCTATTAAACATCCCTGCTCTAATAAACATCCCCTGCCTCTTTTCAGAAAATAATGTTACATTTACGTGCATGAATTCCTGTTTGATTCTCTGCATGAGGTAGCTCTTTGAAATGGGGTCTACTCTTAAAGGAAAGGAGTTGAGCTTAAAGTGTTGACCCCTACTGAGAAGGGAGGCAAAAGTAGTAGAGTTGCTTCCTCTGAAAGTATTTGCATTCCCCTTAATACCAGTACTGTTTATTATAGGTAATTTTGCAGTGGCTGATTTACTACACCTTAAACTGTAAGAAACCACGGGGGTAATACCAATTTGGCTACCTGTGCTTTTGACAGAGTCTGTACTATACAAACTGGCTTTCGACCGAGAATACGATGGTAAGCATTACCAATAACGGTAAATGGTACTATTGTTAATGGCTGTAGACCGAGCTGATACTGCTGTTGATTGTCTTGGTCAAAAGCCACTTTTGCAAGTATGGTAATTGACTGACTCTGTCAGTGGTAACACCCCCCTTTCGCATAATGTAATGCCAAAGGCTCACTTTTAGTCTTTATAATGTAGAGACATTGAAAATAAGGTCAAGGTCACCAACAACTAATCACTTCTTTCCCCTGTCCTAATGATGTAGCTGTGCTAGTTTTGTCAAATTCCTGACATTGGTTAAAGAGATAGTGTTCATACAAGATTTTTACTGCCTGAAGAAATTTTACAAAGGGCAACAACTTTACGAGAATTGGCCCCTGGCCCTTACATTTTCTTTAACATAGGTACACCTTATTGATATCAATGTGCCTGCAGAAACTGATGATTATCCGTTGCTGTGTTTTCAAGATGTTAGGAAAAAAACAAAGTGTCAAGGATGGACAGGCAGAAAGATGGAGGGACAGACGATGTGAAAACAGTATAACCCACCACAAACTTTCCCACCACGCAGTTTGTGGGTGGTATAATAAAGAATGTATAAGGGGATAGAGGTTGTCACCACTATCCCAACCAAACAAGTACTATGAACTTTCAGCTTTCAAATATAAAGTTGTCAAGTTAACAGGAATTCTAAAACCAAGAAAAGACTCAATCAGTAGACTGCATCACCTAACAATTATCAGAATGATAGACACAGCCAATTTTATATGGCCAAAATCAGCTTTCTAAATGAAAAGATTTAAAGTTAGAAAAAATGCTGGATTTAAAAACAGGCACACTTTCTGTCATATACAGGTATTTATGAACATGGATGGGTGTACGATTTGTGGTTCTGTGGTCAATTTATTACAGGGCTCGGGAAATATTGAAAATGAATCGGTCCAGTCGATGATGTCATCACCTAACTAATTTCCATACGAGGATCGTCCAAAAAGTTCTGTCACTGGACTCATAACTCTGCTCACAGACGTGATAGCTTACCACGGTTTGCAACAATCAAAAGAACAATCTTTTATCTTTTTACTGATATCAGATTAATGGTGAAAACATGCCATCTGGTTTGGTTATACGCTCAGATACAGACCTTATATTTGACACTGGCCTATTTTCACGATTTTTGTTTTTCTGCTGGCTTGCTTCATGCTGCATATCTCGTCAATTACATATCGCAGGATTCTGATATTTTCAGGGTTGCTGTCAGTTGCATTTTGTGGGACAGTACATAAAAATCAGCAACTTCTGTCAATTATATGCGAAGCAAAATATTGATATATGAAATATGGTGATATTCACAGTCACGTGATTTTCAAGGACCCACTGTGCCTTCAATTTAGGGATCTTTTCTGAAATTTTGATTGAGAACACATTGTCATGATCTACTGCAGTAGAGATATGCTTCAAAATTTGAAATCGTATATTTTTATGACGCTTTTGAACTTAGAACATGACCTAGTCAGTTTTCCTATGGCGTTGTTTGCATAAAGTTGAGGTTACAAAATGCTGTAAACTCTTTAAAATGGACAGAATCACTTGGAGATTTTTTCGTTGTGTTTATTAGCACCCGAGATATGGTAGGCACCGGGCAGTGATAGCAGACATTCCCTCATTGATTATTGCCGGAGTTGCATCTACAAATTTGCCAGTAGGGTGAGGGTACCCTTCTTTTGATGCAGAGTGTGAATGTTATGTCATTGATACAAGAATCAGTTTTTTACAGCTATGTGATAAAAAACAGGGTTTCTGAATGGTTTTTATTTTAGGTGAATAGCACTTTTCGTTTTTGAGATATAAGCCAGTGACAGAACTTTTTGGATGACCCTCGTAGGAAAAAAATTTGATACCTGTCACGAAAACTAATGACATTAAGCGAAGTCCTATGAATTAATCCCTATTTCCGTACAATGGTCGTACATTGTTGTCTTTGGTGGAGTTCTTGGTTTCAAACATTTTAAGATGTTTAGCTATGCATGTAAAAGCAAATACAAGACTAGAACGTGTGTGTAGGCAAAGCGGACATGATAGAAGACATCATAGTTGATTGACAGGTGGACAGGGGAGACAACCTGATATGACTGAGAGTATAATTACAGGGACCATAAGAGCAAATACAAGACTAGAACATTCGTAGGCAAAGCGGACATGATAGAAGACATCATAGTTGATTGACAGGTGGACAGGGGAGACAACCTGATATGACTGAGAGTATAATTACAGGGACCATAAGACTCCAGGACTTTTTAACTATCAAAACAACTAACACATCAAAGAGTCTTTAAACTTCAGTAATAGCGCCCGAAGCTAATTACTTTCACATGACCACTGTAATCTCGCGAGATTCGAGATAACGGGGTGAACTACGAGATCTCAGGTAATTTACAGATATTTACACAACTTGACTCGAGGCGATTATTGGATTAGTCATGTGTAATTAACGGATTGACATCTGAGCTAGGTAAGAATATCCTAAATATCTGACGGAATCGGAGAAAATTTCCTAAGTATTGGGCCAGTATGGGACCAATTTTTGGGGGCTTTGGGCTGTTGCCAATTGGTCCCAGTTTCTGAATTTTGGTCTGGGACCTAAAGAAATACAGTTTTCCCAAGCCCTGATCAGGGCTCGAAATTTACACTCGTCCGCTCGTATTTACGAGTAGATGATCGGTAAGGACGAGTGGAAATTGTCACTGACTTGCCCTGCCGGACGAGTAGGTTTTTCCTCCATGAAAATTGTCTGACCATGCGGTTCAGGAAAAGCACTTTACAAATCGATCAAATTACAGCAAACAAATATTGACTGTAACGCAAAAAGCATGAAATCCCGCATCATGTAATCTAAAAATGAAAACGGAAATGGCAAACTATAAATAAACGGTGCGCCTGCGCATATCGAACATCGACCCGATGAGGATTCGCACCAACGCGGTTTCGCCTAAGTTGTTTGCGCTCTATAACTGCACGATTACAAATGCATAATCCAACTCAAATAGTTGTATAGGACATTATTTTCACGTCCTCTCTTGAATAAAGCAGAAAAAATCTACTTTGGTGCAGAAATCTTTATTAACGTAACCTCTTTGGCAAAACCTGAATTGGGATGAAACCATATACCTACGGAAAGTACCGGAAATAACCGAGTGAAAATGAAAGTGAAAGTAGAATACAATCGAGGGAAAAATGAGTGATATCAGACAGTTTTTTAAGGACGAGTAGATTTTTGAAAGGACGAGTAAAAAATTGAAAGCACTTGCCCTGCAGGACAAGTATGTTCAAAAAAAAATTTCGAGCCCTGCTGATACCGACCATACCTTGTATGACCATACGGTATTTACGAATTACAGATGGGTTTGCTTTTTGTCAAAAATGGAGTCTGCTATTGAAGGAGAAAATTCTTCCGTTTAAGAGTTGACCACTTTTGGGAAGAGAGGCAGAAAAGAAAATGGCAGAGTGGCTTCCCCTGGAAGTGTACCTTTTATAAACCTTAATCTTTGTTGTTTCAGTAACATCTAGCCTTGTTGATCGCTCAGTATGTGAAACCGCAGTACAAGAATGCAATGCTGAACAGGATGATGAAAGGTTAGAATATGATACTTTCAGAGCTAATAATAATGTTAGAACATACTAAAATAGTAGGCCTAATAAGAATACCTTGAAAAAGCGGCTGTAATGAAGAACAACACATCATTTCATGGTGCGAAATGAGCGAAATTATTCCAGAATTCAGATGATGTACAGCTGATAATAAAAAGATAAAAAAAAGACCAAAACTAAGCTGAAGCACACTCACATGTCTATGAATAGCAGTAACAGTTAGGTTCAGTTGGTAGATACTTGTTTGATGACATATGATCAATGCATCACCTCAATCATTGTATACAAGTAGTTGAACTTGGGTTCAGTATAAACCTGTTAGACAGGGAGAAGTTTTTGCAACATTTTCAAGATTACAGGGCAAAGTTCTGGTCCAAGTTTTGATTTGCGTATGTGCTATATACTCTTAAACTTCTCACTCAGCGCAAATTAGACGTGATTCTGTTTACTGAGACTTTTTCTCTCAGATAACTGTTTAAGCTGGACTGTGGAACTTGTGTATATGAATACACCTCCAAGGGAGATCACTAACATAGGAATGTTTCCTTCCATTCTGTAGGAATTAAATTCCTTCCTTTAAGTTTTGCTCCCTTTCAGAGGGAATTCCTTTTCCATGGAAACGCAAAAAAAAACTTGATAAAATTTTCTGCGTTGGAAACATGGTACCTAAATCATAGAGGTCTAGCCATAAAGCTTAATACATTTTTTAAATACTTTTTTCAGTGACAAGGTCTTCACAGTGATTGACTGTTTCTCAGTTCCTAGATTCACATACAGACAGGACAGAAAAAAATTTATAGAGTAAGTTCAAAATATTTTCTGTAGGACAGCCAGTACGGTGTAATTTAATCATAAGGGACCAACGTCTTTCATTTAAGAGTTGACCATTGAGAAAGGAGCAAAAATTGAAATGTCAGAGTTGCTTCCCCAGAAAGTGTACCCAATCACCTTAAAGCGTGTGTGAACAGCAAAGGCTGTTCTTGTGAAAACTGTCAGTCTTGGTTGTTCCCTCTTTCCATGGAAATACACTGGAGCGCCGTTATAACGCGGGTGTCAGGAGACATAAAATCGAACCACGTTAGAAGTGATCACGAGTTATTACGATCTCTAAATAAATACCCCACCGACTAATAAAAAAAAAACCCCATGTTTACATGCTCGTAGCGCTTATTTAGCCCTAACGAGGTAGATAGACATGTTTACTGCTTACCTGACACAACGAAAGTCATCGCTGAAGTAGCCTTTCAGTCCCTATGTTCGTACTTATTATGAAAAATGCGCTGCAAAACGGTTGAAAACCATTTACAAAGCCAAAGTACAATCGTAACACATCGGCCAATTCCGTATCCTGAATTAAACCTATATCGACGAAGATGTCCGATTGAACGAAAGTAGACTTGTTTGAGTTAATTCCCTTGTATATACACTTGCAAAAAGGTACCTTCGGACGAATAAAATATACTTATTTGCGCGAGTGCTGACGTCGCCTAAAAAACTCTAATCAGCCTACAGATAACCAAATCAGCTTTAAGCTTCTTTTTTTTTCCCCCATTTATAAAATTCTTTTATAATGTTTTCTTTGGAAGTAATCAGTGACTGCTACGCACAGCCTTTTTTTAGAGCGTGGGCTTGTGTATTGTGTATATGAGGTGACCTTCGCTGTTGGCCAAACTGGTGACACGTGATATGCGCTAATTATCGAAGTCTTCTAAAAAACAATGACCAGTGTTCACACCTTGGCAAGACAACCGACGCTTTGATTGTCTGTGATAACTTTTGACATGCTGTTGATTAAAATTATGTAAACAACCCAATTAACTTTTCTATTCCAATGTCGTGAACACCAACGGATACCGCCGAAAATCCGCGATCTGTTGAAAAAATAATTGGCGACACAGAACAACCGCATTATACCGATTTCCACGATATATCGGTCCGCGGTATAACGGTGCTCCAGTGTACTCGGGGAAAAGTCTGATGGCCAGAGCTCTAGATAAATGGGAGTATTTGATGATAATTAGAGATAATTTTTGTTAATTCTGCATAAAAACATGTTGTGATCCCTCATCTGAACCGTCTCAGTGAGACGGTTCAGATGAGGGGTCACAACATATGGTTACAGTGAGAAATAGAAAAATATATCCCTCAATTATCATCAAATATCCCTCTTATCTAGAGCTCTGGATGGCTTTTATTCTTTTCGCACATGCAACAAGATATCTTTTTCATGATGTTCAAATATTTTGTCATTTGCCTTCCTATACATGTATTTCTAATTTTCAGGAACAGTAACTTAGGTTTACCAACTCCTTGTCTCCATGGAAATGCCACTGATAAGGTGACCTTGTTCAGAGAGCGGTTTACTATACTCCAACAGGTAAGGTTAAGTACCATCTGGAGCAGCTATAGTTTAGCGGATAACATGATGGACTACCAATCCAGGGTTCACAGGTGATGTATTTGATAGAATGATGGTTTGTCTACAATTACCTCTACCTCAGCTGTATTTCAGACACAGTTTTCACACCTCTTGTCATGTTGAGTGGCAGTGGCTTGTTTTGCATGCATAATGCATATCACATATTTATCTCACTTGCAGCAAGCAGAAGTAAGACATAGTTATTGCTTTTTGAAAATCGTCAGGGGCGTAACTTTTTGTAGAGTTTTCTGGTATATCTTTGTAAGAAGTATAGTAAACCTGTGTGACAACATGCCACAGGCAAGGCACAATGTTCTGCAGAATTTTTGGGATCATAAAGGTTTATCTTATTACAAAACTTACACCTCATAGTATTGAATAATGGAAACAGCCTTCCAACCTCTACAAGGATAGACCCCATCATAATGTACATAAATAAGTTACAGCTTTTTTGTGTGCTAATACTTTTGGTGGAAGACGATAACTGAGTGTCAGTCAGAGTCCCGGAGTAGGTCAGTTCTACCTTTTAACCATAACAAGCGGTTGAATGTAAGGTAAATAAGGTACAGCTCTCTTCTTTTTGTTAACAGAGAACCCTCCGCCATGACCTGTTCACACCGCCAGCAGTTGGAAGCACACCAGATGAAAATAAGAAGTTTCAGGTATTTTGATCCAATCCAGATTAAGGAGACTGTTTGACGATGCTTCTAAAGTATCTATCAATCTTAATAAAACATAGGTTGTGATCCCATTAGAACTGCCTCGGTGAGGCAATTCTAATGGGGGGTCACCACCAATGCTTTTACAAGAGAAATTATTTGAGAATTATCATCAAATAGCCACTGTATATAGAGCATTGTAAGCCTATAATGATGAAATAATCATGGTAAACTCGCAGCTACTGTGATGTCTCTAGGATGCCGGATTATGGGAATCACCTGCATATCAGTCTCTGCATAAAGTATAAATTAAAATCTTAAATAGTTCCTTCAAGAGCAGAGAATACATTCAGAAGAAGAAACATGGGCCAGACTATGTAGTTTCGGCTAATTACCATATTTTTTCTTTGGCTATAAGACAGGGTTTTTTCCTGCCGAAATGACCTCAAAAGTTGCACCCGTCTTAGAGCCCAGGCTGTGGAAATCATGGTTGTTTTTGACATTGTTTATTTTATAACAAGATTTTATTATTTAATCTCACCTGGTGTGACTCGTAAGATTACCTAAGCAGTCATTAATTTAATCATGTACAGGAACATCCTTTGAAGTCTGCCGCTCTTTACGTAAACCCGTTCTGGAAAGACGCTCAGTGACTGTGACTGACACGTGATTGATATAGGCGTGGTTTGCATAATTATGAAAACAGGGAAGACTCCTGTATATTGCACTTCGGGGTATAGGGGAATAATGATCACGAATCAGTTAAATTATCACTTTTGGTAAATGCGCAGTCTAGGTCCTCTTTTCACGCAACGCTTATCCCACCCTCAGTGCACCATACTTTTTGTCCGCTCATAATGTAAAGATTATAAAAAGATATCGTCATTCCCATTACCTCAATACATAGTATCTATCGGGTGCCGTGTTATTGGGTGTGTATGCCGAATACGCCAACCAAAGGAAGACAACTCAAACTATACTTATACGAACACATTTTTAGAATCTTTACCAACTGGCGACAAATATCAACAAAGGCCATGTGCTAGGAATACAAACCGATAGTGCTTGAGAAAACATGTATCGTACAGTTTGCAAACAAAAGAGATCAAAGATTTGATCACTCATGCATGTACGTTGGGTAAGGTGACTTCTTGAAATTGACGTTTTAATTATGCCCCCAACTTCGGAGAAGTTGAGGGAGCATTAAGATTAAGATTAAGATTTATTCAGGAATTAAGATCATTTAACAAAGTAACATATACTATCTAAAAGTGATTTTTGAAATTAAAAATTAAAAATTAATCAATAAGTGAGGTATTTAAGAGCACACTTAAATGATATTTATGTATATATCTATATGAATTTAATTTAAGAAAAATAAAATTATCACAGTGAATTTGACTAGAACTTAAGGAGTTTTGGAATGAGCTAGGCTGCTAGAAGTAAAAAACTAACACCCACACCCATTTTCACTGATTCGAAAGATTCGATCTTAATACCCATGGATAGCCCATAAAGCCTAAATGGCTTATTTCCAATGGGGTCCATTCAGGTGGTCATATTGCATATTCAGCATATTGGTTTTTTGGCCTGTCTGTCCGTCCGTCTGTCCGTAACGCTTTTTGGCAGCTGGGAAACTCAAGAACCGCTTATGCTAGGATCTTGAAATTTTATATGTGGCATGTACATGAAAAATAAGCAGACCCGTATTTTTTCTTTTTTTTCCACCGGTCACATATTTTCAGAGTTATGCCCCTTTTTCGACTTAGTCTGTGGTACCTTGTGAACAAAATATCTCAAGAACCCCTAATGCTAGGATCATGAATTTTTGCAGGATGACATTGCCAAAGGTGCAGATGACCTGATTAACTTTTGAAAAAATCGTGAATTTTTGACTGAGTTATGCCCCTTTTTCGACTTAGTGCATTGTAAGCCTATGGGACCTTGTGAACAAAACATCTCGAGAACCCCTGATGTTAGGATTGTGTTTTTTTGCAGGATGACATTGCCCAAAGTATAGATGATCTGATTAACTTTTGAAAAAAAATTGTGAATTTTGTCTGAGTTATGCCCCTTTTACCACTTAGTGCATTGTAAGCCTATGGGACCTTGCGAACAAAATATTTCGAGAACCCCTGATGCTAGGATCGTGTTCTTTTGCAGGATGACATTGCCCAAGGTAAAGATGACCTGAATATCTTTTGAAAAAAAATCGTGAATTTTTGACTGAATTATGCCCCTTTTTGGACTTAGTACATTGTAAGCCTATGGGACCTTGTGAACAAAATATCTCGAGAACCCCTGATGTTAGGATCATGTTTTTTTGCAGGATGACATTGCCCAAGGTATAGATGACCTGATTAACTTTTGAAAAAAAATATGTGAATTTTTGTCTGAGTTATGCCCCTTTTACCACTTAGTGCATTGTAAGCCTATGGGACCTTGTGAACAAAATATCTCGAGAACCCCTGATGTTAGGATCGTGTTCTTTTTCAGGATGACATTGCCCAAGGTATAGATAATCTGATTAACTTTTGAAAAAAAAATTGTGAATTTTTGACTGAATTATGCCTCTTTTTCGACTTAGTGCATTGTAAGACTATGGAACCTTATGAACACACTATCTCGAGAACCACTGATTCTAGGATCATGTTTTTTTTGCAGGATGACATTGCCCAAGGTATAGATGACCTGAGTAACTTTTGAAAAAAAAAAATCGTGAATTTTTGTCTGAGTTATGCCCCTTATACGACTTGCAGGATGACATTGCCCAAGGTAAAGATGACCTGAATATCTTTTGAAAAAAAAATCGTGAATTTTTGACTGAAATATGCCCCTTTTTGGACTTAGTACATTGTAAGCCTATGGGACCTTGTGAACAAAATATCTCGAGAACCCCTGATGCTAGGATCGTGTTTTTTTGCAGGATGACATTGCCCAAGGTATAGATGACCTGATTTTCTTTTGAAAAAAAATCGTGATTTTTTGTCCGAGTTATTCCCCTTTTCAACTTAGTGCATTGTAAGCCTATGTAACCTTGTGAACAAAATATCTCGAGAACCCCTGATGCTAGGATCATGATTTTTAGCAGGAAAACATTGGTCATTGTGTAGATGACCTAATTAAGTTTTGAAAATCATTGGTGAATTTTTGACTGAGTTATGTACCTTTTTCCGACATAAGCATTTTGTATAGGAACAAGCTTGTGAACAAAATATCTGAAGAACCGAATAAGCTAGGATCCTTATATTTGACATGCAGGTTTGGACCAAGATGTAGATGACCTGATTAACTTTTGAGCCTATTTCATAAATTTTTGATAGAATTTTTTCCATTTTCGGACATAGGCATTTTGAACACGAAGAAGCTATATGAATAACTTTGTGAACAAAATATCTGAAGAACCGCTAGACTATGTTCCTTATATTTGGCATACAGTTACCGGCTAAAATGTAGATGAACCAATTATAACCCCTTTCTGACTTAAACATTAGGTGATAAACCTTCTTTAGAGGCAAATATACGGTTGGGGGGCATAGTGTTTCATAAACACATTTTCTAGTTGAATGTATTAGTGATTAGTGGTTGTCTCGCTCATCTAATGGGCGATGACCTGTATCGATGAGTAAACATTTGAGACATCGGCGGCTGACCATAGCCTAGGAGAATTTGAGAAAAGTAGACCCGTCTTATAGGCAAGGCTACGCAAAAACTCCCTCAGACAGTCCATAAAACTACCCCCGTCTTATAGCCAAATCGCCTTATAGCCGAAGAAATATGGTAAGCCTCTTCAGTGACCCTGACAATATCTGGTGACAAAACCAGAGAAAAGCATACTGTAATTTCTTAATTTTATTTGGGCAGTCGATTCTAAGTCTGATTAGTATCAAAAAGGATCCAAATAATAGAAAAGACAATGATCTAGAATAAAAGTTTAAATCAATCTCAAATTTTAGATTTCTCAGAATATATCCTCTGATCTCAAAGGAGGAAAATAAAATATAATCTGCACTATGGATGATGTACGGGGAGACGTTTTACGACCGACACACGGCACAACACCAGCTGCAGTAGGCAAAATTAAAATCTTAGATAGTTCCTTCAAGAGCATAGAATACATTCAGAAGAAGAAACATGGGCCAGACTACGTAGTTTTGGCTAATTAAGCCTCGTCAGTGACCCTGACAATATCTGGTGACAAAACCAGAGAAAAGCATACTGTAATTTCTTAATTTTATTTGGGCAGTCATAATGCATGGTCATCTCACAAAATGACAGTCTGTGGTGCCTTTCAGTTTGTCTAACCCATGATGTGTATGGGAAGTTTCATTCAGTTGTTTCTATTCACATAAAGTGCAAGAACTTTAAATACCTGCAAAAATGATACTTTTATATCTCTTTTATAAGAGATTATATGAAAACATAATATGCAAGCTATAAATGAGTCCAAAACTGCAAAACCACCATTTTTTGTCGCCCCCAAACAAACTTACAAAAGCCATGTGAAGAAAGACTGAATTGTGTGAAGGGTCTGGGTTGCTCAGTAGATCAAGTGCTGGTCTGCTGAACTAGAGGTCCAAGGTTCTATTCTAGCTGGAGGCGGGAATCTTTTCAACTGTAAACAGGGTTCCATTGCACACAGCCTTTTATTATCTCCCATCATCCTGATATGATCAAAATACTGTAACAAAAGGACTTAAAGTCTCAAGCCATTCATCCATCCATCTGAATTGTGTGTTTTCAGCTGAAGCCTATAGAGTACCTGTTGGGTACAACTGCCAAACTAGGAGAGGTGATAGTTCTGGGAATGTTGACACAGCTGAAAGAGGTAATAGATTTTACTTCAATAAACATACACTTTATGGCAGAAGGGCCTGAGGAAACAGTGAAGACCCAGATCAGATTGTTCCTTAAAGAGCAGTGTGATTGGGATCTGCTCTTTATGCAGTTTGCCTTTAACTTTCTGAATAGTGAAATCACCTTGGTAAAATTTTGGAATAAAGTAACTACATTGGGTGTTCCAATATTTTGGGTCTTTGCAGTATATAACATTTAAAGAAAATCTTGAATTGATGCCATCATCTCTGTTGAATATCATTGGTGAAGTTACATGACTTATCATATTTATTCAGTTATAAGGCCTGGGCCGCATAGCACAGTCGGTAGCGTGTCTCCAGAGCCAGAGGTCCCTGGTTCAAGTCCCTGTCCGGCCACATACTTTTTCTCCTTCCACTGAGTCAAGAAAAGCAGTTGTCTGTTACTGGCGAAAGTGTGTGCAGTTAGTACTGGTAAACCATTTAGGAGGTCCAAACCTGTCGTAGAATTGTATGGTCAGGGTAAATGACTGTCCTGACATGACCAGAGCTGTTTTGTGGACAAAAAGCCAAACAATCCCTAAGATCTAGATCCATCTCACAAGATAGAATTAGATCTTTGAAATTGTTTTAGAAGGTAAGACGGATCTAGATCTCTTGTTAGATGGATCTAGATCTTTGGGATTATTTTGGAGGAGAAAAACACATTTTATGGCAGAATTACGCAAGACTGTTTTTACATATTTGTGGTAATTTTGAAAGTATAAACTCTTGTCTCATAACCAAGTTAATAGGATAATTGTCCTCATGATAATTTCATTGAATTGCACAGTGCCGGTCTTGTGTAATGGAGGCACAAAACTGAGTTGGCATCAAAAAAAGTTACGATAATGGTGCTAACTTTTATTCTGGTTTCAGGGTAAATGGTACATAGAAGATCCGACAGGTGTTGTACAGATAGATTTCACAAAAGCTGTATCCTGTTAAAAAGCTATATAGATTGGAGAACAAAAAATAATGAGGGCCACTTCAGTGCTCCAGATAAGAAAGGGTAACAGAGATAAGTTTCCATTTTTCTCCATAGAAACATATGTTGTGACCCCTCAGTGAACTGTCATGCTAAGACATTTCTACTGAGGGGTCTAAACCTATGTTTTTGTTGAGAAATGAAAATAATTATCTCTGAATTACCCTCAAAAACCCACTTTATGTAGAGCTATGCTCAGTTGCTGTAAAACAAGACTAGATTTCTCATGACACAGGTCATATAGAAGAAGATAGATCAGAGCAGTAGATAAGAGTATTTGGTGATAATTTGAGATGATAAATTGTCAGAATGGCCTCGTCAAGGCAGTCCTGATGAAGGCTCATAGCCCATGCTTTGGGTGAGGAATGAGTGAAATTATCATATTGTTCATATCTCACCTGCAACTAACAGAAAGCTAGACCTGTCACTATTGCTCTCTTGGTGTCTGCAGGGGAGGGGTAAACTTTTCCAGAATTAACCTTTAAATTTGTTTTTAGCTCACCTGAGCCGAAGGCTCAGAGGTGAGCTTATAGGATGGGAGTTGAGCCGTCGTCCGTCCGTCCGTGGGTGCGTGGGTGCGTCAACACTTTCAAACATAAATATCTCAGAGACCAGTGGGCCGATCGCAATCAAATTTTATCTGAAGCATCATTTGGTGGGGGAAAGGCTGCATTAGGTTTTGGTGCCGATCAGCTCAGAACTCTGGTTTCCATGGCAACAGATAGCCCCCATAGGGTTATAATGGGGAAAACGGCGTCATCACGTTTTCTCAACTGTTTTTGAGTAGATCCTTATCATACTTGCAGGTAATGATGACATACACAAGAGCTTGGATGAGTTCGAAATTTGGTCGGATTCAAGCACAGACTACGGAGTTAGCTGCCCTTGAGCGTTTGAAAAAAATCCCATAGGGTTATAATGGGGAAAATGGCGTCATCACCTTTTCTCAACTGTTTTTGCTTAGATCCTTATCATACTTGCAGGTAATGATGACATACATAAGAGCTTGGATGAGTTCGAAATTTGGCCGGATTTGAGCACAGACTACGGAGTTAGCTGCCCTTGAGCGTTTGAAAAAAATCCCATAGTGTTATAATGGAGAAAACAACGTCATCACATATTTTTAGAAAAACTTTGTCATCGCTCTATTGCCTACATTTCTCAACGGATTTTAAAATAACTTCACACAAATGTAGGGCCTGACAATATCTCGAGCAAGTTCGACTTTCAGGATGCAGCGCCCAAGGTCAAGGTCACTGTGGCTAATTTTAGAAAAACTTTGTCAGCGCTCTAGCACCTACACTTCTCAATGGATTTTAAAATAACTTCACACAAATGTAGGGCATGACAATATCTCGAGCAAGTTTGACTTTCAGGGTGCTGTGCCCAAGGTCAAGGTCACTGTGGCTATTTTTAGAAAATCTTTGTCATCGCTCTAGCGCCTACATTTCTCAATGGATTTGGAAATAACTTCACACAAATGTAGGGCATGACAATATCTCGAGCAAGTTTGACTTTCAGGGTGCTGTGCCCAAGGTCAAGGTCACTGTGGCTATTTTTAGAAAAAAACTTTGTCATCGCTCTAAGGCCTACATTTCTCAACGGATTTTGAAATAACTTCACACAAATGTAGGGCATGACAATATCTCGAGCAAGTTTGACTTTCAGGGTGCTGCGCCCAAGATCAAGGTCACTGTGGCTATTTTTAGAAAAACTTTGTCATCGCTCTAGCGCCTACATTTCTCAACGGATTTTGAAATAACTTCACACAAATGTAGGGCATGACAATATCTCAAGCAAGTTCGACTTTCAGGGTGCTGCACCCAAGGTCAAGGTCACTGTGGCTAATTTTAGAAAAACTTTGTCATGGCTCTAGCACCTACATTTCTCCATGGATTTTGAAATAGCTTCACACAAATGTAGGGTATGACAATATCTCGAGCAAGTTCGACTTTCAGGGTGCTGCGCCCAAGGTCAAGGTCACTGTGACTTTTTAGCTCACCTGAGCCGAAGGCTCGCAGGTGAGCTTATAGTAAAGGCAGGCATCCGTCTTCCGTCATCCGTCCGTCGTCCGTCAATATTTTCAAACGACATCTCCTCTGAAACTACAAGGCCCATTGTTACCAAATTTCATATATAGCATCTATAGGCAGGGGGAACCGATAATACTGTTTTTTATCCAAATCGCTTCAAAACTTTGGTTGCTATGGCAACTTAAAGTTTCCATTGACTTGTATGGGAAAAATTGAAAATTTGCATTTATTGCTATGTCACTGCAGATTGTACAGAAATGTTCCTTGAGTATTCCTCTATCAACCACATGAACTTTATGTAAATCGCACAATTTGGCTGGTTGCCATGGCAACCGAATGGTTAAAAAAATAGAAAAAATATTCAAAAATCATCTCCTCAGAAACTGTGCAACCAATAAAGCTCAAACTTCACAGAAAGGATCTTAGTACTAGCTTCTATAAAAGTACTGTTTTTCTTGGCAATTGCTCTAGCAGTTTGGTTGCTATGGGAACGACTTATAATGGCAAAATGGAAAATTTGCATTTATTGCTATGTCACTGCAGATATTTTGACAAAACATTTACAGAAATGTTCCTTGAGTATTCCTCTATCAACCACATGAACTATATGTAAATTGCACAATTTGGCTGGTTGCCATGGCAACCGAAAGGTTAAAAAATAGAAAAAATATTCAAAAATCATCTCCTCAGAAACTATGCAACCAATAAAGCTCAAACTTCACAGAACGGATCTTAGTACAGGTCTACCTCATTATAACTCCCCTCACTATAACACGGATTTCAATATAACACGGCCATGTCTTGGCTCCCAAATGGTTATTTTCCTATTGTTTTAATGCAAGTAACCTCATTATAACACGGTTTCACTTATAACACGGTCTGTTTCTATGGACCCCAAAGATAGCGTTATAATGAGGTAGACCTGTACTAGCTTCTATAAAAGTACTGTTTTTCTTGGCAATTGCTCTAGCAGTTTGGTTGCTATGGGAACTGAAAGTTGCCATTGACTTATAATGGCAAAATGGAAAATTTGCATTTATTGCTATGCCACTGCGGATATATTGACAGAACTTTCATAGAAATGTACCTTGAGTAGTCTTTAACCAGCCATGTTAAATTTATGCAAATAGCGTAATTTGGCTGGTTGCCATTGCAACCGAATGGTTAAAAATAGAAAAATATTAAAAAATCATCTTCGCAGAAACTGTGTGGCCCAATAAAGCTCAAACTTTACAGAAAGAACCTTAGTACTAGCCTCTATAGAATTATTGTTTTTCATGGCAATTGCTTCAGCAGTTTGGTTGCTATGGCAACAAAGAGTTTCCATTGACTTATAATGAGGAAAATGGAAATTGGCAATTTTTGCTGTCTAACTAACTGCAGTTATTTAAATTTTTTTCTTTTCTACAGAAATGTTTTTTGAGTAGTCCTCTACGATTCATATGAATTTTCTCCAAATTGCTGAATTTGATTGGTTGCCATGGCAAAATATAGTGTAAGTTTCGAAAAAAAAAAAAAATCTTCTGCTCAGAAGCCATATAGGGGATGAAGCTGATATTGTGCAAACATGTTGATGACAGTAGTTTCTACATAAATTTTATTCTTTTTCTTCCAATCCCATAAGAACTTTGGTTGCTATGGCGACATAGTTTCCATTGACTCATAATGGGAAAAGTGAAGCCATGAGGGGGATGAAGCTGATACTTAGCATACATATTAATAATTTTAACCTCTACCTAAAGTATGTTTTATATTATCATTGCCCATGTGAATTTGTTGCTATGGCAACTGAAAGTTTCCATAGACTTATAATGAGGAAAGTGGACATTTGCTATTTATTTCTGTGTTACTGCAGATATTTTGACAAAAATTCACAGAAATGTTCCTGGAGTAGTCCTCTACCAGCCATATGAATTTTTCCCAATTACCCGATTTTGATTGGTTGCTTTTGCAGCTGAAAGGCCAAATTTTCACTTTTTAGCTCACCTGAGCCGAAGGCTCAGAGGTGAGCTTATAGGATGGGAGTCTAGTCGTCGTCCGTGCGTGGGTGCCTGGGTCCATCCGTCAACACTTTCAAACATAAATATCTCAGAGACCAGTGGGCCGATCGCAATCAAATTTTATCTGAAGCATCATTTGGGTGGGGGAAAGGCTGCATTAGGTTTTGGTGCCGATCAGCTCAGAACTCTGGTTTCCATGGCAACAGATAGCCCCCATAGGGTTATAATGGGGAAAACGGCGTCATCACGTTTTCTCAACTGTTTTTGATTAGATCGTTATCATACTTGCAGGTAATGATGACATACACAAGAGCTTGGATGAGTTCGAAATTTGGCCAGATTTGAGCACAGACTACGGAGTTAGCTGCCCTTGAGCGTTTGAGAAAAATCCCATAGGGTTATAATGGGGAAAATGGCGTCATCACCTTTTCTCAACTGTTTTTGCTTAGATCCTTATCATACTTGCAGGTTATGATGACATAGACAAGAGCTTGGATGAGTTCGAAATTCCGCCGGATTCGAGCACAGACTACGGAGTTAGCTGCCCTTGAGCGTTTGAAAAAAATCCCATAGTGTTGTAATGGAGAAAACAACGTCATCACATATTTTTAGAAAAACTTTGTCATTGCTCTATTGCCTACATTTCTCAACGGATTTTAAAATAACTTCACACAAATGTAGGGCCTGACAATATCTCGAGCAAGTTCGACTTTCAGGATGCTGCGCCCAAGGTCAAGGTCACTGTGGCTATTTTTAGAAAAACTTTGTCAGCGCTCTAGCACCTACATTTCTCAATGGATTTTAAAATAACTTCACACAAATGTAGGGCATGACAATATCTCGAGCAAGTTCCACTTTCAGGGTGCTGTGCCCAAGGTCAAGGTCACTGTGGCTATTTTTAGAAAACCTTTGTCAGCGCTCTAGCACCTACATTTCTCCATGGATTTTAAAATAACTTCACACAAATGTAGGGCATGACAATATCTCAAACAAGTTTGACTTCCAGGGTGCTGTGCCCAAGGTCAAGGTCACTGTGGCTATCACGTTTTCTCAACTGTTTTTGATTAGATCGTTATCATACTTGCAGGTAATGATGACATACATAAGAGCTTGGATGAATTCGAAATTTGGCCGGATTCGAGCACAGACTACAGAGTTAGCTGCCCTTGAGCGTTTGAAAAAAATCCCTTAGTCTTATAATGGAGAAAACAACGTCATCACATTTTCATTTTTCATCGGATCCTCATCATACTTGCAGGTAATGAGGATATGCATAAAAGCTTGGATTAGTTAGCATTTCGGCTAGATCCCACCACTGACTATGGAGTACCTGCCCTGAGCATCCAAAAAATCAATGTCGCCACTTTTTCTTGGTTTCTACTGATCCGATCCTTTTCAAACTTGCAGGTAATGAGGAAATGCATAATATCTTAAACAAGTTCAAATTTTGGCCAGATTAGGCCAACCACTACGAAGTTAGCTGCCCTTGACAGCTCTGTCTATTGTGCTCTTGATCGGATACTTTTTAAACTTGCATATATTAAATGAGGGCATACATAATGTTTTGGATGAGTTTAAATTTTCAGCCTGATTGGACCACTGACTGTGGAGTTAGCTGCCCTTGAGCAACTTAAATATCCCTATAGGTTTACAATGTCTCTCAGATGAGCAATTGTTGCCCTTTGGGCTACTTGTCTTTAATATGTAATAATTTGTTGAAATGTGTGCTTATAAGAAAGAATATTTACTTTAAGTATTTGCAGCCAGTTCCAAAAAAGTTAAGCATACAGGGCGAAGCACTGTATGCTATTTTCTTCAAACTGTTATAATTATATCCTTACCACTGTATAGAAATTTCACACAGGTTTATTCACAGAGAACTGTTTCGTATTAGCTGAAGGCTGGTATGAGGATGAAGTCTTTCATGTTAATGCCTTTGGTTTTCCTCCACCAGAGCCTGCTAAAACTACCAGGTAATATGTCAGAACTTTGAGCTCATATTATTAACACTTTAAGCACCAGTGACGAAAATAGCAGAATTTGCAAACAGCGTAGATCTTGATGAGGCGGCTCATAATGAGCCGCCTTATTTAGATCTACACTGTGTGCCCTCTAGTCTTTGAATTCTCAATATGAAATGTCTTGGACAAGGCGTTTTTTTAATTTTTGCAGACGTCAATTTTGTCGTCAGCATTTTTGTGCTTAAAGAGTTAAGGTGTTTGAGTACACATCCATGTATTTCCACCATTTTTGTCTTGTATGCATTTAGCAGAAGTGAGATATGGGTATTACTTTCCTGTGTCAGCCCTGGCGGCAGCGGTGTTAACTTTGCTTCAAGTTTTCTAGTTTAGCTCTGTTTTGTTTCCGAAGGAAACAATTTTTGTAACTTCCTGTTTGCTTCCATAAACAATGTTGCACTTTCAAAATGGGGTCTACTTACAAAAAGGAATTTGCTTCTAGAGGAGCCATTTCTGTCCAGCCTGAGACGAGCAGAAATGACACATAGGTATTACTTTCTTTCTTTCTTTCTTCCATTTACGCCTTAACCCCCGAAGGGGACACAGACGGTGTACATATGTACACTCCGGTGTTGCAGGATGAAAACCTACGTATAGCCATGTAGCTATAGTAGGGATCTTTAACCTGCACAGGGGATGACTCTCCCTGCACAGGGGGCCTCCAGTTAACGTCCCGATCCGAAGGAAGGCACACTTGTTAGCATCATCCCTGCAAATGATGCTAGAAAAAAGCGTTCGGACATAGGAAGATTTCGCCTCTGGCGGGGCTCGAAGCCACGACCTCTGGCTTCAGAGTCAAGTGCACTAACCACTGAGCCACCGCGCTTTCTTATTACGTGTAGTTCTGTGTTGGTGTTGGTTGTGGTGGCGGCAGGATAAACTTTGCATCAAGTTTTCTGGTTTAGCTCTGTTGTGTGACATTGCGTTTACAGTAGTAACACCGCATTTAGCAGAATTCTTGTTTTTTTTTGTTAAAAATGTGAGGAGCTTTGTCCTGTAAAAGCTCCTTACATTTGTTCAGCAAAAAATATTTATAGCAATTCGGTTGTTTGTGCACTAGAAGACTTAATTGATTCTTGACTCATAACTTTGTTAAGCTAACTGCTTCAAAGAACTAGGGTCATCTTGTTTTGCTTAAATTGCAGGTCATTCTTTGGTAACATAAATTTTTTTGGTGGTCCATCTAGTACCAGTGTGAAAGCATCTGCCAAGTTACAGCAGATAGAAGAGGAGAATCAGGATGCCATGTTTATTGTTCTGTCAGATGTCTGGCTGGACCAGATTAAGGTTGGTAAGAGTTTTGATTATGATTCTTGTCACTCGTATATAGAGGATCATACATGAGTGCTCCTGTATTATAGAATTTATTAAACTCGTTGGGGAAAACCGATAAGATGCCCGGCTATGCCGAGCATCTTATAGGATTCCCCAACAAGTTTAATAAATTCAATATTGCAGGAGCATGTATTATTGAATTTATTAACAAGGTAGGGAAAAAGATAAGATGCACTCTACGCCAAGCATCTGATCGTTTTTCCCCAACGAATTTAATAATTCCAATAATACAGGAGCACAAATGCAAGATTTTGTTTATCATATGACACTAAAATTGCATTTTATTTGCAAATTTTGCACTAAAACATTACGATGTTGCCCTTAGAAAAAAAGTGACATTTTTATGGATGTCAACGCATAAAGTTACGACGTAATTTGCGTATTTAGTCCACTAGTGGATTATTCTTTTTAATGCATGGCTTTAGTACACTCTCAAGATAACGTTATATGATAAAACAAATGTAAAAGCTGTCCTTTCATTAGAACTGGCTTGCTATGACAGTTTAATTAGGGGCACAACTGCTGAATGCACTTTCAGGGTAAACAATTCTTGACATTTTAATTTTGGATTGTCTACTTGCTCATAGGGGTCAACTCTTGAAGAAAAGAATGGCAGAGTTGCTTTCCCTGATAGTGTACATAAGTTCACTCAACATTGCCTATCTGGAATTAGACTTCATATCTACTATTTTGTCCAACATCCACTTTGAAGAACTTACAGGACTTTAAATCATTTGTTACCTTGATTCACCTCATAGCCCAGATGAATATATTTTTCAGCCAGGGAGCATGAGCCGATTATCCCTGTTCTCAATCCAGGGCCAGAGGTTGTAAAACTTGAGTACATTCTCAAATTTAAAATAAAGCACACTGATTGGCTGCTTCCAAGCACATGCTGGAAGCAGCCAATCAGTGTGCTTTATTTTGAGTTTGAAATTATTCTCAAGTTTTATAACCTCACACCCAGTCTTCTTTCTTGATTGTTTCAGGTTATTGAAAAATTAAAAGTTTTGTTTACTGGTTACTCTGGTTTTCCACCTACGTGTTTTATACTATGTGGTAACTTCTTATCTACGCCATTAGGAAGTAACCATGCTAAAACTTTAAAAGGTGAGTACATTTTCACTTGTTTGTGAGCTGTCAGTTTTCCAGAAGTGCATTGTTTAGCTTTTTGACCCTTAAAGCACTACAGAGACAAATAGTCAAAATTTTGCAAACAGTGTAGATCCAGACAAGGTGGCTCATAATGAGCTGCCTCATCTGTTTCTACATTGTTTGCCCTCTAGTCCTTGAACTCTCAGTATGATTTAGTTTAGATGAAAACATTTTTGAAATTTTGCAGACGAAATTTTGCAGTCTGCTGTGTTGGTGCTATAAGGCTTAATAAGTCAAGGAATTAGACCTTTGCACAGTATTATTATAGAATGGATGGATGGATGACTTGTGATTTTACGTCTTTTTCAACAGTATTTCAGTCATATCAGGATGATGGGCGGGTGATAATGAAAGGCTGTGAATGGAACCCCGTTTATGATGGAAAGAACCCTGCCTCCGGTGGAGCTTGAACCCACGACCGTTAGATCAGTAGGCCAGCGCTTAAACCACTGAGCTACCAGGGCTCCTCAGTATTACAATATATTTAGGAGGGAGATGTAAAGTAAACTGTAAAGTACTGTATTTATTTGGCTATAAAACTGGGCTTTCCCTTCTCTATATTTAACCCAGCTATCAAAATCAGTCTTACAAAATTCTACTATAACATGTTTTTTTGTCATCCAAAACAATACCTTAAATCCAGATCCATCTTATAACATCCAAAACAATGCCTTAAATCTAGATCTTGGAAGGGAAATTTTTTTGTCTTGTAACGGAAGA
>CAXDIV010000046.1:0-59004 GCA_963989385.1 Ctena decussata
TGCCTTTTTGGACCCCTGTACTGAAATATTTTCTTAATCGTCCACTGCCAAATGCGAAACTGTCCCCTGATGCCTTAATTTTTGATGATATGTCTGTAATCTGACCAAATATTACCCCAACTTGTAATTTGGTACATTATCAATGCAACACAATCAAATAAACTTTGTTGAAATGTAACATGTTGCGTTCTTTGCAGATTTAGAATTTTGCTATTTATCCAGCTCGGCGAGCTGCGAATCGGACAAAACCAAATACTGGTACCCACAGTTCTTGCTGCCTGTGAATGTCACTTTTTAACAATAAACCTACTATAGCTCAACAAAGTCTATCCTACAGTGCCATTATCATGAATTTACATTGACTCCTAGTGACTGAATCTGTTACTATGGACTGTAAAGCCAATGCACCCCCTTGTTAGGCCATAGTAAGCCAGCCTATCTGGTCAACAGCATATCATGTATAACATATTCCTGATCAGCATCTACACTGCTGCAGAGGCTCTAATTAAGCAATAAAACACTTACGACTGCAAGAAGAATGTCTTTTGAACTTCTAGATGTGTTCTCTGAGGCCAGCACAGGCATATACAGTGCTACAATAGGAGTGACTGACCATAGACTGAGACCTGAAAGGGAGAGTACTACACTCAGTGCTCATATAATCATGTTTATACTTGTGATGATAAGAACATATGTACATTCAATTAAAATAAAACATTTCTGAAACTGTTACACAGCTTAAATGGAGTGCTTTATGCATTTATACCACACACAGCTGTGAGGCTTTTGAATCTGCTTCTGTTAGTAGGTACATTTCTGCACACTAATCTCTGCATTATTATGGCACCAGGCTTATATTGTAGGTGTTCTAATTTGATACAACATATGTTGTGGCACAACTGTGAAACATCATGAGCATCAGACAAGCCAGTGCATGCATATTGGATAGCAAAAGCAAATATATCCCAGTGCACTTTGAGGCAATCATGAACACTGCCAAACTTTACGCCGCGTTTCCCATATTCATAAATGTCCGAATGGCCGTGCCATGTAAAACCGGTACCATTTATTGATATATGTTTGTCGAAATGCTTCGAAAGCCTGTTAGTTTTATTTTCTAATAGTTTTTTAGTATTTTCATAAAATTTCAAGGCCAATTTGTTCAACTGGAAAAGAAAATAAACAATATTTTGATGTTTCTGATATTTTCCAATGAATATGTCAGTGATTACAGCTGAAAATTGCTATTAATGGACCCAAAAGTGACTTTAAAGGGAAGACATTCCCTTTACTTTAATGCAACATGTTGCTCTTTTTAAAACTGAAACACTTCAGTTCAGTTCAAAGTACACATGAAGTGTCGAAAGACTTTAGACTAAGTTCCGTATACGCGGTACGGCCAAAATGGAGAAATCGGAGAAAAGCGCGGTGTCAGCAGGTCAACCATCATAAAGCGTAACTGGTTTGCAGTCATTAAAAAAAACACCATAGTTTCTCAGTCTCAGTATGTTAAGGTTCTCAGAGAAAGCTAAATAAATATCATATGTGCTCAATGAAAATTCATCACATTCCTTAAGGCATCAGGGGACAGTAAAATATAGTGTTTTTCTGACCGGCCCCCCTTACAATATTTGAACTTGAATAGCATGCACCTGTATCAGCCAGGGCATATGGTTACTGTCACAAAGTGCTCTAATGATGAGCAAAAACTGAACATGACAAAAAGAAACCATCTACAGCTTTGCATACCCTGTCAGTCATCAATTAGCATGTACCCCACCCACTATTTTTAACGGGAAAAAAACCCTGACTGCACAGCATTTTGTCATACTGCAAAACTTTATGGGTCAATAACCAGCATCTAATACATATTCAGGCACCTTCATCAGTAAATTAGAATCACGAAAACAGATAGCAAACATGCTCCCATCCAATAAACTTTTTCAGTAATCCTCGGTGAAGAAAACAGCTATTTTCAAACCCGGAAATCCTCTCCTGCTATTTGTATAAAGCGCCGTGTCCTTGACCTGCCAAAGAATATGGAAGCCAGAATTTTAGTCTCGAATTTCACTTCAGCTGACACAACTGTTTATTCTAAAACTCTGAATTGGTACAAAAAATTTATAGATTTCAATTTATAACAGCAACCATGCCTTTTTGGACCCCTGTACTGAAATATTTTCTTAATCGTCCACTGCCAAATGCGAAACTGTCCCCTGATGCCTTAATTTTTGATGATATGTCTGTAATCTGACCAAATATTACCCCAACTTGTAATTTGGTACATTATCAATGCAACACAATCAAATAAACTTTGTTGAAATGTAACATGTTGCGTTCTTTGCAGATTTAGAATTTTGCTATTTATCCAGCTCGGCGAGCTGCGAATCGGACAAAACCAAATACTGGTACCCACAGTTCTTGCTGCCTGTGAATGTCACTTTTTAACAATAAACCTACTATAGCTCAACAAAGTCTATCCTACAGTGCCATTATCATGAATTTACATTGACTCCTAGTGACTGAATCTGTTACTATGGACTGTAAAGCCAATGCACCCCCTTGTTAGGCCATAGTAAGCCAGCCTATCTGGTCAACAGCATATCATGTATAACATATTCCTGATCAGCATCTACACTGCTGCAGAGGCTCTAATTAAGCAATAAAACACTTACGACTGCAAGAAGAATGTCTTTTGAACTTCTAGATGTGTTCTCTGAGGCCAGCACAGGCATATACAGTGCTACAATAGGAGTGACTGACCATAGACTGAGACCTGAAAGGGAGAGTACTACACTCAGTGCTCATATAATCATGTTTATACTTGTGATGATAAGAACATATGTACATTCAATTAAAATAAAACATTTCTGAAACTGTTACACAGCTTAAATGGAGTGCTTTATGCATTTATACCACACACAGCTGTGAGGCTTTTGAATCTGCTTCTGTTAGTAGGTACATTTCTGCACACTAATCTCTGCATTATTATGGCACCAGGCTTATATTGTAGGTGTTCTAATTTGATACAACATATGTTGTGGCACAACTGTGAAACATCATGAGCATCAGACAAGCCAGTGCATGCATATTGGATAGCAAAAGCAAATATATCCCAGTGCACTTTGAGGCAATCATGAACACTGCCAAACTTTACGCCGCGTTTCCCATATTCATAAATGTCCGAATGGCCGTGCCATGTAAAACCGGTACCATTTATTGATATATGTTTGTCGAAATGCTTCGAAAGCCTGTTAGTTTTATTTTCTAATAGTTTTTTAGTATTTTCATAAAATTTCAAGGCCAATTTGTTCAACTGGAAAAGAAAATAAACAATATTTTGATGTTTCTGATATTTTCCAATGAATATGTCAGTGATTACAGCTGAAAATTGCTATTAATGGACCCAAAAGTGACTTTAAAGGGAAGACATTCCCTTTACTTTAATGCAACATGTTGCTCTTTTTAAAACTGAAACACTTCAGTTCAGTTCAAAGTACACATGAAGTGTCGAAAGACTTTAGACTAAGTTCCGTATACGCGGTACGGCCAAAATGGAGAAATCGGAGAAAAGCGCGGTGTCAGCAGGTCAACCATCATAAAGCGTAACTGGTTTGCAGTCATTAAAAAAAACACCATAGTTTCTCAGTCTCAGTATGTTAAGGTTCTCAGAGAAAGCTAAATAAATATCATATGTGCTCAATGAAAATTCATCACATTCCTTAAGGCATCAGGGGACAGTAAAATATAGTGTTTTTCTGACCGGCCCCCCTTACAATATTTGAACTTGAATAGCATGCACCTGTATCAGCCAGGGCATATGGTTACTGTCACAAAGTGCTCTAATGATGAGCAAAAACTGAACATGACAAAAAGAAACCATCTACAGCTTTGCATACCCTGTCAGTCATCAATTAGCATGTACCCCACCCACTATTTTTAACGGGAAAAAAACCCTGACTGCACAGCATTTTGTCATACTGCAAAACTTTATGGGTCAATAACCAGCATCTAATACATATTCAGGCACCTTCATCAGTAAATTAGAATCACGAAAACAGATAGCAAACATGCTCCCATCCAATAAACTTTTTCAGTAATCCTCGGTGAAGAAAACAGCTATTTTCAAACCCGGAAATCCTCTCCTGCTATTTGTATAAAGCGCCGTGTCCTTGACCTGCCAAAGAATATGGAAGCCAGAATTTTAGTCTCGAATTTCACTTCAGCTGACACAACTGTTTATTCTAAAACTCTGAATTGGTACAAAAAATTTATAGATTTCAATTTATAACAGCAACCATGCCTTTTTGGACCCCTGTACTGAAATATTTTCTTAATCGTCCACTGCCAAATGCGAAACTGTCCCCTGATGCCTTAATTTTTGATGATATGTCTGTAATCTGACCAAATATTACCCCAACTTGTAATTTGGTACATTATCAATGCAACACAATCAAATAAACTTTGTTGAAATGTAACATGTTGCGTTCTTTGCAGATTTAGAATTTTGCTATTTATCCAGCTCGGCGAGCTGCGAATCGGACAAAACCAAATACTGGTACCCACAGTTCTTGCTGCCTGTGAATGTCACTTTTTAACAATAAACCTACTATAGCTCAACAAAGTCTATCCTACAGTGCCATTATCATGAATTTACATTGACTCCTAGTGACTGAATCTGTTACTATGGACTGTAAAGCCAATGCACCCCCTTGTTAGGCCATAGTAAGCCAGCCTATCTGGTCAACAGCATATCATGTATAACATATTCCTGATCAGCATCTACACTGCTGCAGAGGCTCTAATTAAGCAATAAAACACTTACGACTGCAAGAAGAATGTCTTTTGAACTTCTAGATGTGTTCTCTGAGGCCAGCACAGGCATATACAGTGCTACAATAGGAGTGACTGACCATAGACTGAGACCTGAAAGGGAGAGTACTACACTCAGTGCTCATATAATCATGTTTATACTTGTGATGATAAGAACATATGTACATTCAATTAAAATAAAACATTTCTGAAACTGTTACACAGCTTAAATGGAGTGCTTTATGCATTTATACCACACACAGCTGTGAGGCTTTTGAATCTGCTTCTGTTAGTAGGTACATTTCTGCACACTAATCTCTGCATTATTATGGCACCAGGCTTATATTGTAGGTGTTCTAATTTGATACAACATATGTTGTGGCACAACTGTGAAACATCATGAGCATCAGACAAGCCAGTGCATGCATATTGGATAGCAAAAGCAAATATATCCCAGTGCACTTTGAGGCAATCATGAACACTGCCAAACTTTACGCCGCGTTTCCCATATTCATAAATGTCCGAATGGCCGTGCCATGTAAAACCGGTACCATTTATTGATATATGTTTGTCGAAATGCTTCGAAAGCCTGTTAGTTTTATTTTCTAATAGTTTTTTAGTATTTTCATAAAATTTCAAGGCCAATTTGTTCAACTGGAAAAGAAAATAAACAATATTTTGATGTTTCTGATATTTTCCAATGAATATGTCAGTGATTACAGCTGAAAATTGCTATTAATGGACCCAAAAGTGACTTTAAAGGGAAGACATTCCCTTTACTTTAATGCAACATGTTGCTCTTTTTAAAACTGAAACACTTCAGTTCAGTTCAAAGTACACATGAAGTGTCGAAAGACTTTAGACTAAGTTCCGTATACGCGGTACGGCCAAAATGGAGAAATCGGAGAAAAGCGCGGTGTCAGCAGGTCAACCATCATAAAGCGTAACTGGTTTGCAGTCATTAAAAAAAACACCATAGTTTCTCAGTCTCAGTATGTTAAGGTTCTCAGAGAAAGCTAAATAAATATCATATGTGCTCAATGAAAATTCATCACATTCCTTAAGGCATCAGGGGACAGTAAAATATAGTGTTTTTCTGACCGGCCCCCCTTACAATATTTGAACTTGAATAGCATGCACCTGTATCAGCCAGGGCATATGGTTACTGTCACAAAGTGCTCTAATGATGAGCAAAAACTGAACATGACAAAAAGAAACCATCTACAGCTTTGCATACCCTGTCAGTCATCAATTAGCATGTACCCCACCCACTATTTTTAACGGGAAAAAAACCCTGACTGCACAGCATTTTGTCATACTGCAAAACTTTATGGGTCAATAACCAGCATCTAATACATATTCAGGCACCTTCATCAGTAAATTAGAATCACGAAAACAGATAGCAAACATGCTCCCATCCAATAAACTTTTTCAGTAATCCTCGGTGAAGAAAACAGCTATTTTCAAACCCGGAAATCCTCTCCTGCTATTTGTATAAAGCGCCGTGTCCTTGACCTGCCAAAGAATATGGAAGCCAGAATTTTAGTCTCGAATTTCACTTCAGCTGACACAACTGTTTATTCTAAAACTCTGAATTGGTACAAAAAATTTATAGATTTCAATTTATAACAGCAACCATGCCTTTTTGGACCCCTGTACTGAAATATTTTCTTAATCGTCCACTGCCAAATGCGAAACTGTCCCCTGATGCCTTAATTTTTGATGATATGTCTGTAATCTGACCAAATATTACCCCAACTTGTAATTTGGTACATTATCAATGCAACACAATCAAATAAACTTTGTTGAAATGTAACATGTTGCGTTCTTTGCAGATTTAGAATTTTGCTATTTATCCAGCTCGGCGAGCTGCGAATCGGACAAAACCAAATACTGGTACCCACAGTTCTTGCTGCCTGTGAATGTCACTTTTTAACAATAAACCTACTATAGCTCAACAAAGTCTATCCTACAGTGCCATTATCATGAATTTACATTGACTCCTAGTGACTGAATCTGTTACTATGGACTGTAAAGCCAATGCACCCCCTTGTTAGGCCATAGTAAGCCAGCCTATCTGGTCAACAGCATATCATGTATAACATATTCCTGATCAGCATCTACACTGCTGCAGAGGCTCTAATTAAGCAATAAAACACTTACGACTGCAAGAAGAATGTCTTTTGAACTTCTAGATGTGTTCTCTGAGGCCAGCACAGGCATATACAGTGCTACAATAGGAGTGACTGACCATAGACTGAGACCTGAAAGGGAGAGTACTACACTCAGTGCTCATATAATCATGTTTATACTTGTGATGATAAGAACATATGTACATTCAATTAAAATAAAACATTTCTGAAACTGTTACACAGCTTAAATGGAGTGCTTTATGCATTTATACCACACACAGCTGTGAGGCTTTTGAATCTGCTTCTGTTAGTAGGTACATTTCTGCACACTAATCTCTGCATTATTATGGCACCAGGCTTATATTGTAGGTGTTCTAATTTGATACAACATATGTTGTGGCACAACTGTGAAACATCATGAGCATCAGACAAGCCAGTGCATGCATATTGGATAGCAAAAGCAAATATATCCCAGTGCACTTTGAGGCAATCATGAACACTGCCAAACTTTACGCCGCGTTTCCCATATTCATAAATGTCCGAATGGCCGTGCCATGTAAAACCGGTACCATTTATTGATATATGTTTGTCGAAATGCTTCGAAAGCCTGTTAGTTTTATTTTCTAATAGTTTTTTAGTATTTTCATAAAATTTCAAGGCCAATTTGTTCAACTGGAAAAGAAAATAAACAATATTTTGATGTTTCTGATATTTTCCAATGAATATGTCAGTGATTACAGCTGAAAATTGCTATTAATGGACCCAAAAGTGACTTTAAAGGGAAGACATTCCCTTTACTTTAATGCAACATGTTGCTCTTTTTAAAACTGAAACACTTCAGTTCAGTTCAAAGTACACATGAAGTGTCGAAAGACTTTAGACTAAGTTCCGTATACGCGGTACGGCCAAAATGGAGAAATCGGAGAAAAGCGCGGTGTCAGCAGGTCAACCATCATAAAGCGTAACTGGTTTGCAGTCATTAAAAAAAACACCATAGTTTCTCAGTCTCAGTATGTTAAGGTTCTCAGAGAAAGCTAAATAAATATCATATGTGCTCAATGAAAATTCATCACATTCCTTAAGGCATCAGGGGACAGTAAAATATAGTGTTTTTCTGACCGGCCCCCCTTACAATATTTGAACTTGAATAGCATGCACCTGTATCAGCCAGGGCATATGGTTACTGTCACAAAGTGCTCTAATGATGAGCAAAAACTGAACATGACAAAAAGAAACCATCTACAGCTTTGCATACCCTGTCAGTCATCAATTAGCATGTACCCCACCCACTATTTTTAACGGGAAAAAAACCCTGACTGCACAGCATTTTGTCATACTGCAAAACTTTATGGGTCAATAACCAGCATCTAATACATATTCAGGCACCTTCATCAGTAAATTAGAATCACGAAAACAGATAGCAAACATGCTCCCATCCAATAAACTTTTTCAGTAATCCTCGGTGAAGAAAACAGCTATTTTCAAACCCGGAAATCCTCTCCTGCTATTTGTATAAAGCGCCGTGTCCTTGACCTGCCAAAGAATATGGAAGCCAGAATTTTAGTCTCGAATTTCACTTCAGCTGACACAACTGTTTATTCTAAAACTCTGAATTGGTACAAAAAATTTATAGATTTCAATTTATAACAGCAACCATGCCTTTTTGGACCCCTGTACTGAAATATTTTCTTAATCGTCCACTGCCAAATGCGAAACTGTCCCCTGATGCCTTAATTTTTGATGATATGTCTGTAATCTGACCAAATATTACCCCAACTTGTAATTTGGTACATTATCAATGCAACACAATCAAATAAACTTTGTTGAAATGTAACATGTTGCGTTCTTTGCAGATTTAGAATTTTGCTATTTATCCAGCTCGGCGAGCTGCGAATCGGACAAAACCAAATACTGGTACCCACAGTTCTTGCTGCCTGTGAATGTCACTTTTTAACAATAAACCTACTATAGCTCAACAAAGTCTATCCTACAGTGCCATTATCATGAATTTACATTGACTCCTAGTGACTGAATCTGTTACTATGGACTGTAAAGCCAATGCACCCCCTTGTTAGGCCATAGTAAGCCAGCCTATCTGGTCAACAGCATATCATGTATAACATATTCCTGATCAGCATCTACACTGCTGCAGAGGCTCTAATTAAGCAATAAAACACTTACGACTGCAAGAAGAATGTCTTTTGAACTTCTAGATGTGTTCTCTGAGGCCAGCACAGGCATATACAGTGCTACAATAGGAGTGACTGACCATAGACTGAGACCTGAAAGGGAGAGTACTACACTCAGTGCTCATATAATCATGTTTATACTTGTGATGATAAGAACATATGTACATTCAATTAAAATAAAACATTTCTGAAACTGTTACACAGCTTAAATGGAGTGCTTTATGCATTTATACCACACACAGCTGTGAGGCTTTTGAATCTGCTTCTGTTAGTAGGTACATTTCTGCACACTAATCTCTGCATTATTATGGCACCAGGCTTATATTGTAGGTGTTCTAATTTGATACAACATATGTTGTGGCACAACTGTGAAACATCATGAGCATCAGACAAGCCAGTGCATGCATATTGGATAGCAAAAGCAAATATATCCCAGTGCACTTTGAGGCAATCATGAACACTGCCAAACTTTACGCCGCGTTTCCCATATTCATAAATGTCCGAATGGCCGTGCCATGTAAAACCGGTACCATTTATTGATATATGTTTGTCGAAATGCTTCGAAAGCCTGTTAGTTTTATTTTCTAATAGTTTTTTAGTATTTTCATAAAATTTCAAGGCCAATTTGTTCAACTGGAAAAGAAAATAAACAATATTTTGATGTTTCTGATATTTTCCAATGAATATGTCAGTGATTACAGCTGAAAATTGCTATTAATGGACCCAAAAGTGACTTTAAAGGGAAGACATTCCCTTTACTTTAATGCAACATGTTGCTCTTTTTAAAACTGAAACACTTCAGTTCAGTTCAAAGTACACATGAAGTGTCGAAAGACTTTAGACTAAGTTCCGTATACGCGGTACGGCCAAAATGGAGAAATCGGAGAAAAGCGCGGTGTCAGCAGGTCAACCATCATAAAGCGTAACTGGTTTGCAGTCATTAAAAAAAACACCATAGTTTCTCAGTCTCAGTATGTTAAGGTTCTCAGAGAAAGCTAAATAAATATCATATGTGCTCAATGAAAATTCATCACATTCCTTAAGGCATCAGGGGACAGTAAAATATAGTGTTTTTCTGACCGGCCCCCCTTACAATATTTGAACTTGAATAGCATGCACCTGTATCAGCCAGGGCATATGGTTACTGTCACAAAGTGCTCTAATGATGAGCAAAAACTGAACATGACAAAAAGAAACCATCTACAGCTTTGCATACCCTGTCAGTCATCAATTAGCATGTACCCCACCCACTATTTTTAACGGGAAAAAAACCCTGACTGCACAGCATTTTGTCATACTGCAAAACTTTATGGGTCAATAACCAGCATCTAATACATATTCAGGCACCTTCATCAGTAAATTAGAATCACGAAAACAGATAGCAAACATGCTCCCATCCAATAAACTTTTTCAGTAATCCTCGGTGAAGAAAACAGCTATTTTCAAACCCGGAAATCCTCTCCTGCTATTTGTATAAAGCGCCGTGTCCTTGACCTGCCAAAGAATATGGAAGCCAGAATTTTAGTCTCGAATTTCACTTCAGCTGACACAACTGTTTATTCTAAAACTCTGAATTGGTACAAAAAATTTATAGATTTCAATTTATAACAGCAACCATGCCTTTTTGGACCCCTGTACTGAAATATTTTCTTAATCGTCCACTGCCAAATGCGAAACTGTCCCCTGATGCCTTAATTTTTGATGATATGTCTGTAATCTGACCAAATATTACCCCAACTTGTAATTTGGTACATTATCAATGCAACACAATCAAATAAACTTTGTTGAAATGTAACATGTTGCGTTCTTTGCAGATTTAGAATTTTGCTATTTATCCAGCTCGGCGAGCTGCGAATCGGACAAAACCAAATACTGGTACCCACAGTTCTTGCTGCCTGTGAATGTCACTTTTTAACAATAAACCTACTATAGCTCAACAAAGTCTATCCTACAGTGCCATTATCATGAATTTACATTGACTCCTAGTGACTGAATCTGTTACTATGGACTGTAAAGCCAATGCACCCCCTTGTTAGGCCATAGTAAGCCAGCCTATCTGGTCAACAGCATATCATGTATAACATATTCCTGATCAGCATCTACACTGCTGCAGAGGCTCTAATTAAGCAATAAAACACTTACGACTGCAAGAAGAATGTCTTTTGAACTTCTAGATGTGTTCTCTGAGGCCAGCACAGGCATATACAGTGCTACAATAGGAGTGACTGACCATAGACTGAGACCTGAAAGGGAGAGTACTACACTCAGTGCTCATATAATCATGTTTATA
This sequence comes from Ctena decussata, assembly GCA_963989385.1. NCBI lineage: Eukaryota > Metazoa > Mollusca > Bivalvia > Lucinida > Lucinidae > Ctena > Ctena decussata. The sequence continues at coordinate 11,424 of CAXDIV010000046.1, forward strand.
CTTGTGATGATAAGAACATATGTACATTCAATTAAAATAAAACATTTCTGAAACTGTTACACAGCTTAAATGGAGTGCTTTATGCATTTATACCACACACAGCTGTGAGGCTTTTGAATCTGCTTCTGTTAGTAGGTACATTTCTGCACACTAATCTCTGCATTATTATGGCACCAGGCTTATATTGTAGGTGTTCTAATTTGATACAACATATGTTGTGGCACAACTGTGAAACATCATGAGCATCAGACAAGCCAGTGCATGCATATTGGATAGCAAAAGCAAATATATCCCAGTGCACTTTGAGGCAATCATGAACACTGCCAAACTTTACGCCGCGTTTCCCATATTCATAAATGTCCGAATGGCCGTGCCATGTAAAACCGGTACCATTTATTGATATATGTTTGTCGAAATGCTTCGAAAGCCTGTTAGTTTTATTTTCTAATAGTTTTTTAGTATTTTCATAAAATTTCAAGGCCAATTTGTTCAACTGGAAAAGAAAATAAACAATATTTTGATGTTTCTGATATTTTCCAATGAATATGTCAGTGATTACAGCTGAAAATTGCTATTAATGGACCCAAAAGTGACTTTAAAGGGAAGACATTCCCTTTACTTTAATGCAACATGTTGCTCTTTTTAAAACTGAAACACTTCAGTTCAGTTCAAAGTACACATGAAGTGTCGAAAGACTTTAGACTAAGTTCCGTATACGCGGTACGGCCAAAATGGAGAAATCGGAGAAAAGCGCGGTGTCAGCAGGTCAACCATCATAAAGCGTAACTGGTTTGCAGTCATTAAAAAAAACACCATAGTTTCTCAGTCTCAGTATGTTAAGGTTCTCAGAGAAAGCTAAATAAATATCATATGTGCTCAATGAAAATTCATCACATTCCTTAAGGCATCAGGGGACAGTAAAATATAGTGTTTTTCTGACCGGCCCCCCTTACAATATTTGAACTTGAATAGCATGCACCTGTATCAGCCAGGGCATATGGTTACTGTCACAAAGTGCTCTAATGATGAGCAAAAACTGAACATGACAAAAAGAAACCATCTACAGCTTTGCATACCCTGTCAGTCATCAATTAGCATGTACCCCACCCACTATTTTTAACGGGAAAAAAACCCTGACTGCACAGCATTTTGTCATACTGCAAAACTTTATGGGTCAATAACCAGCATCTAATACATATTCAGGCACCTTCATCAGTAAATTAGAATCACGAAAACAGATAGCAAACATGCTCCCATCCAATAAACTTTTTCAGTAATCCTCGGTGAAGAAAACAGCTATTTTCAAACCCGGAAATCCTCTCCTGCTATTTGTATAAAGCGCCGTGTCCTTGACCTGCCAAAGAATATGGAAGCCAGAATTTTAGTCTCGAATTTCACTTCAGCTGACACAACTGTTTATTCTAAAACTCTGAATTGGTACAAAAAATTTATAGATTTCAATTTATAACAGCAACCATGCCTTTTTGGACCCCTGTACTGAAATATTTTCTTAATCGTCCACTGCCAAATGCGAAACTGTCCCCTGATGCCTTAATTTTTGATGATATGTCTGTAATCTGACCAAATATTACCCCAACTTGTAATTTGGTACATTATCAATGCAACACAATCAAATAAACTTTGTTGAAATGTAACATGTTGCGTTCTTTGCAGATTTAGAATTTTGCTATTTATCCAGCTCGGCGAGCTGCGAATCGGACAAAACCAAATACTGGTACCCACAGTTCTTGCTGCCTGTGAATGTCACTTTTTAACAATAAACCTACTATAGCTCAACAAAGTCTATCCTACAGTGCCATTATCATGAATTTACATTGACTCCTAGTGACTGAATCTGTTACTATGGACTGTAAAGCCAATGCACCCCCTTGTTAGGCCATAGTAAGCCAGCCTATCTGGTCAACAGCATATCATGTATAACATATTCCTGATCAGCATCTACACTGCTGCAGAGGCTCTAATTAAGCAATAAAACACTTACGACTGCAAGAAGAATGTCTTTTGAACTTCTAGATGTGTTCTCTGAGGCCAGCACAGGCATATACAGTGCTACAATAGGAGTGACTGTCCATAGACTGAGACCTGAAAGGGAGAGTACTACACTCAGTGCTCATATAATCATGTTTATACTTGTGATGATAAGAACATATGTACATTCAATTAAAATAAAACATTTCTGAAACTGTTACACAGCTTAAATGGAGTGCTTTATGCATTTATACCACACACAGCTGTGAGGCTTTTGAATCTGCTTCTGTTAGTAGGTACATTTCTGCACACTAATCTCTGCATTATTATGGCACCAGGCTTATATTGTAGGTGTTCTAATTTGATACAACATATGTTGTGGCACAACTGTGAAACATCATGAGCATCAGACAAGCCAGTGCATGCATATTGGATAGCAAAAGCAAATATATCCCAGTGCACTTTGAGGCAATCATGAACACTGCCAAACTTTACGCCGCGTTTCCCATATTCATAAATGTCCGAATGGCCGTGCCATGTAAAACCGGTACCATTTATTGATATATGTTTGTCGAAATGCTTCGAAAGCCTGTTAGTTTTATTTTCTAATAGTTTTTTAGTATTTTCATAAAATTTCAAGGCCAATTTGTTCAACTGGAAAAGAAAATAAACAATATTTTGATGTTTCTGATATTTTCCAATGAATATGTCAGTGATTACAGCTGAAAATTGCTATTAATGGACCCAAAAGTGACTTTAAAGGGAAGACATTCCCTTTACTTTAGTGCAACATGTTGCTCTTTTTAAAACTGAAACACTTCAGTTCAGTTCAAAGTACACATGAAGTGTCGAAAGACTTTAGACTAAGTTCCGTATACGCGGTACGGCCAAAATGGAGAAATCGGAGAAAAGCGCGGTGTCAGCAGGTCAACCATCATAAAGCGTAACTGGTTTGCAGTCATTAAAAAAAACACCATAGTTTCTCAGTCTCAGTATGTTAAGGTTCTCAGAGAAAGCTAAATAAATATCATATGTGCTCAATGAAAATTCATCACATTCCTTAAGGCATCAGGGGACAGTAAAATATAGTGTTTTTCTGACCGGCCCCCCTTACAATATTTGAACTTGAATAGCATGCACCTGTATCAGCCAGGGCATATGGTTACTGTCACAAAGTGCTCTAATGATGAGCAAAAACTGAACATGACAAAAAGAAACCATCTACAGCTTTGCATACCCTGTCAGTCATCAATTAGCATGTACCCCACCCACTATTTTTAACGGGAAAAAAACCCTGACTGCACAGCATTTTGTCATACTGCAAAACTTTATGGGTCAATAACCAGCATCTAATACATATTCAGGCACCTTCATCAGTAAATTAGAATCACGAAAACAGATAGCAAACATGCTCCCATCCAATAAACTTTTTCAGTAATCCTCGGTGAAGAAAACAGCTATTTTCAAACCCGGAAATCCTCTCCTGCTATTTGTATAAAGCGCCGTGTCCTTGACCTGCCAAAGAATATGGAAGCCAGAATTTTAGTCTCGAATTTCACTTCAGCTGACACAACTGTTTATTCTAAAACTCTGAATTGGTACAAAAAATTTATAGATTTCAATTTATAACAGCAACCATGCCTTTTTGGACCCCTGTACTGAAATATTTTCTTAATCGTCCACTGCCAAATGCGAAACTGTCCCCTGATGCCTTAATTTTTGATGATATGTCTGTAATCTGACCAAATATTACCCCAACTTGTAATTTGGTACATTATCAATGCAACACAATCAAATAAACTTTGTTGAAATGTAACATGTTGCGTTCTTTGCAGATTTAGAATTTTGCTATTTATCCAGCTCGGCGAGCTGCGAATCGGACAAAACCAAATACTGGTACCCACAGTTCTTGCTGCCTGTGAATGTCACTTTTTAACAATAAACCTACTATAGCTCAACAAAGTCTATCCTACAGTGCCATTATCATGAATTTACATTGACTCCTAGTGACTGAATCTGTTACTATGGACTGTAAAGCCAATGCACCCCCTTGTTAGGCCATAGTAAGCCAGCCTATCTGGTCAACAGCATATCATGTATAACATATTCCTGATCAGCATCTACACTGCTGCAGAGGCTCTAATTAAGCAATAAAACACTTACGACTGCAAGAAGAATGTCTTTTGAACTTCTAGATGTGTTCTCTGAGGCCAGCACAGGCATATACAGTGCTACAATAGGAGTGACTGACCATAGACTGAGACCTGAAAGGGAGAGTACTACACTCAGTGCTCATATAATCATGTTTATACTTGTGATGATAAGAACATATGTACATTCAATTAAAATAAAACATTTCTGAAACTGTTACACAGCTTAAATGGAGTGCTTTATGCATTTATACCACACACAGCTGTGAGGCTTTTGAATCTGCTTCTGTTAGTAGGTACATTTCTGCACACTAATCTCTGCATTATTATGGCACCAGGCTTATATTGTAGGTGTTCTAATTTGATACAACATATGTTGTGGCACAACTGTGAAACATCATGAGCATCAGACAAGCCAGTGCATGCATATTGGATAGCAAAAGCAAATATATCCCAGTGCACTTTGAGGCAATCATGAACACTGCCAAACTTTACGCCGCGTTTCCCATATTCATAAATGTCCGAATGGCCGTGCCATGTAAAACCGGTACCATTTATTGATATATGTTTGTCGAAATGCTTCGAAAGCCTGTTAGTTTTATTTTCTAATAGTTTTTTAGTATTTTCATAAAATTTCAAGGCCAATTTGTTCAACTGGAAAAGAAAATAAACAATATTTTGATGTTTCTGATATTTTCCAATGAATATGTCAGTGATTACAGCTGAAAATTGCTATTAATGGACCCAAAAGTGACTTTAAAGGGAAGACATTCCCTTTACTTTAATGCAACATGTTGCTCTTTTTAAAACTGAAACACTTCAGTTCAGTTCAAAGTACACATGAAGTGTCGAAAGACTTTAGACTAAGTTCCGTATACGCGGTACGGCCAAAATGGAGAAATCGGAGAAAAGCGCGGTGTCAGCAGGTCAACCATCATAAAGCGTAACTGGTTTGCAGTCATTAAAAAAAACACCATAGTTTCTCAGTCTCAGTATGTTAAGGTTCTCAGAGAAAGCTAAATAAATATCATATGTGCTCAATGAAAATTCATCACATTCCTTAAGGCATCAGGGGACAGTAAAATATAGTGTTTTTCTGACCGGCCCCCCTTACAATATTTGAACTTGAATAGCATGCACCTGTATCAGCCAGGGCATATGGTTACTGTCACAAAGTGCTCTAATGATGAGCAAAAACTGAACATGACAAAAAGAAACCATCTACAGCTTTGCATACCCTGTCAGTCATCAATTAGCATGTACCCCACCCACTATTTTTAACGGGAAAAAAACCCTGACTGCACAGCATTTTGTCATACTGCAAAACTTTATGGGTCAATAACCAGCATCTAATACATATTCAGGCACCTTCATCAGTAAATTAGAATCACGAAAACAGATAGCAAACATGCTCCCATCCAATAAACTTTTTCAGTAATCCTCGGTGAAGAAAACAGCTATTTTCAAACCCGGAAATCCTCTCCTGCTATTTGTATAAAGCGCCGTGTCCTTGACCTGCCAAAGAATATGGAAGCCAGAATTTTAGTCTCGAATTTCACTTCAGCTGACACAACTGTTTATTCTAAAACTCTGAATTGGTACAAAAAATTTATAGATTTCAATTTATAACAGCAACCATGCCTTTTTGGACCCCTGTACTGAAATATTTTCTTAATCGTCCACTGCCAAATGCGAAACTGTCCCCTGATGCCTTAATTTTTGATGATATGTCTGTAATCTGACCAAATATTACCCCAACTTGTAATTTGGTACATTATCAATGCAACACAATCAAATAAACTTCGTTGAAATGTAACATGTTGCGTTCTTTGCAGATTTAGAATTTTGCTATTTATCCAGCTCGGCGAGCTGCGAATCGGACAAAACCAAATACTGGTACCCACAGTTCTTGCTGCCTGTGAATGTCACTTTTTAACAATAAACCTACTATAGCTCAACAAAGTCTATCCTACAGTGCCATTATCATGAATTTACATTGACTCCTAGTGACTGAATCTGTTACTATGGACTGTAAAGCCAATGCACCCCCTTGTTAGGCCATAGTAAGCCAGCCTATCTGGTCAACAGCATATCATGTATAACATATTCCTGATCAGCATCTACACTGCTGCAGAGGCTCTAATTAAGCAATAAAACACTTACGACTGCAAGAAGAATGTCTTTTGAACTTCTAGATGTGTTCTCTGAGGCCAGCACAGGCATATACAGTGCTACAATAGGAGTGACTGACCATAGACTGAGACCTGAAAGGGAGAGTACTACACTCAGTGCTCATATAATCATGTTTATACTTGTGATGATAAGAACATATGTACATTCAATTAAAATAAAACATTTCTGAAACTGTTACACAGCTTAAATGGAGTGCTTTATGCATTTATACCACACACAGCTGTGAGGCTTTTGAATCTGCTTCTGTTAGTAGGTACATTTCTGCACACTAATCTCTGCATTATTATGGCACCAGGCTTATATTGTAGGTGTTCTAATTTGATACAACATATGTTGTGGCACAACTGTGAAACATCATGAGCATCAGACAAGCCAGTGCATGCATATTGGATAGCAAAAGCAAATATATCCCAGTGCACTTTGAGGCAATCATGAACACTGCCAAACTTTACGCCGCGTTTCCCATATTCATAAATGTCCGAATGGCCGTGCCATGTAAAACCGGTACCATTTATTGATATATGTTTGTCGAAATGCTTCGAAAGCCTGTTAGTTTTATTTTCTAATAGTTTTTTAGTATTTTCATAAAATTTCAAGGCCAATTTGTTCAACTGGAAAAGAAAATAAACAATATTTTGATGTTTCTGATATTTTCCAATGAATATGTCAGTGATTACAGCTGAAAATTGCTATTAATGGACCCAAAAGTGACTTTAAAGGGAAGACATTCCCTTTACTTTAATGCAACATGTTGCTCTTTTTAAAACTGAAACACTTCAGTTCAGTTCAAAGTACACATGAAGTGTCGAAAGACTTTAGACTAAGTTCCGTATACGCGGTACGGCCAAAATGGAGAAATCGGAGAAAAGCGCGGTGTCAGCAGGTCAACCATCATAAAGCGTAACTGGTTTGCAGTCATTAAAAAAAACACCATAGTTTCTCAGTCTCAGTATGTTAAGGTTCTCAGAGAAAGCTAAATAAATATCATATGTGCTCAATGAAAATTCATCACATTCCTTAAGGCATCAGGGGACAGTAAAATATAGTGTTTTTCTGACCGGCCCCCCTTACAATATTTGAACTTGAATAGCATGCACCTGTATCAGCCAGGGCATATGGTTACTGTCACAAAGTGCTCTAATGATGAGCAAAAACTGAACATGACAAAAAGAAACCATCTACAGCTTTGCATACCCTGTCAGTCATCAATTAGCATGTACCCCACCCACTATTTTTAACGGGAAAAAAACCCTGACTGCACAGCATTTTGTCATACTGCAAAACTTTATGGGTCAATAACCAGCATCTAATACATATTCAGGCACCTTCATCAGTAAATTAGAATCACGAAAACAGATAGCAAACATGCTCCCATCCAATAAACTTTTTCAGTAATCCTCGGTGAAGAAAACAGCTATTTTCAAACCCGGAAATCCTCTCCTGCTATTTGTATAAAGCGCCGTGTCCTTGACCTGCCAAAGAATATGGAAGCCAGAATTTTAGTCTCGAATTTCACTTCAGCTGACACAACTGTTTATTCTAAAACTCTGAATTGGTACAAAAAATTTATAGATTTCAATTTATAACAGCAACCATGCCTTTTTGGACCCCTGTACTGAAATATTTTCTTAATCGTCCACTGCCAAATGCGAAACTGTCCCCTGATGCCTTAATTTTTGATGATATGTCTGTAATCTGACCAAATATTACCCCAACTTGTAATTTGGTACATTATCAATGCAACACAATCAAATAAACTTTGTTGAAATGTAACATGTTGCGTTCTTTGCAGATTTAGAATTTTGCTATTTATCCAGCTCGGCGAGCTGCGAATCGGACAAAACCAAATACTGGTACCCACAGTTCTTGCTGCCTGTGAATGTCACTTTTTAACAATAAACCTACTATAGCTCAACAAAGTCTATCCTACAGTGCCATTATCATGAATTTACATTGACTCCTAGTGACTGAATCTGTTACTATGGACTGTAAAGCCAATGCACCCCCTTGTTAGGCCATAGTAAGCCAGCCTATCTGGTCAACAGCATATCATGTATAACATATTCCTGATCAGCATCTACACTGCTGCAGAGGCTCTAATTAAGCAATAAAACACTTACGACTGCAAGAAGAATGTCTTTTGAACTTCTAGATGTGTTCTCTGAGGCCAGCACAGGCATATACAGTGCTACAATAGGAGTGACTGACCATAGACTGAGACCTGAAAGGGAGAGTACTACACTCAGTGCTCATATAATCATGTTTATACTTGTGATGATAAGAACATATGTACATTCAATTAAAATAAAACATTTCTGAAACTGTTACACAGCTTAAATGGAGTGCTTTATGCATTTATACCACACACAGCTGTGAGGCTTTTGAATCTGCTTCTGTTAGTAGGTACATTTCTGCACACTAATCTCTGCATTATTATGGCACCAGGCTTATATTGTAGGTGTTCTAATTTGATACAACATATGTTGTGGCACAACTGTGAAACATCATGAGCATCAGACAAGCCAGTGCATGCATATTGGATAGCAAAAGCAAATATATCCCAGTGCACTTTGAGGCAATCATGAACACTGCCAAACTTTACGCCGCGTTTCCCATATTCATAAATGTCCGAATGGCCGTGCCATGTAAAACCGGTACCATTTATTGATATATGTTTGTCGAAATGCTTCGAAAGCCTGTTAGTTTTATTTTCTAATAGTTTTTTAGTATTTTCATAAAATTTCAAGGCCAATTTGTTCAACTGGAAAAGAAAATAAACAATATTTTGATGTTTCTGATATTTTCCAATGAATATGTCAGTGATTACAGCTGAAAATTGCTATTAATGGACCCAAAAGTGACTTTAAAGGGAAGACATTCCCTTTACTTTAATGCAACATGTTGCTCTTTTTAAAACTGAAACACTTCAGTTCAGTTCAAAGTACACATGAAGTGTCGAAAGACTTTAGACTAAGTTCCGTATACGCGGTACGGCCAAAATGGAGAAATCGGAGAAAAGCGCGGTGTCAGCAGGTCAACCATCATAAAGCGTAACTGGTTTGCAGTCATTAAAAAAAACACCATAGTTTCTCAGTCTCAGTATGTTAAGGTTCTCAGAGAAAGCTAAATAAATATCATATGTGCTCAATGAAAATTCATCACATTCCTTAAGGCATCAGGGGACAGTAAAATATAGTGTTTTTCTGACCGGCCCCCCTTACAATATTTGAACTTGAATAGCATGCACCTGTATCAGCCAGGGCATATGGTTACTGTCACAAAGTGCTCTAATGATGAGCAAAAACTGAACATGACAAAAAGAAACCATCTACAGCTTTGCATACCCTGTCAGTCATCAATTAGCATGTACCCCACCCACTATTTTTAACGGGAAAAAAACCCTGACTGCACAGCATTTTGTCATACTGCAAAACTTTATGGGTCAATAACCAGCATCTAATACATATTCAGGCACCTTCATCAGTAAATTAGAATCACGAAAACAGATAGCAAACATGCTCCCATCCAATAAACTTTTTCAGTAATCCTCGGTGAAGAAAACAGCTATTTTCAAACCCGGAAATCCTCTCCTGCTATTTGTATAAAGCGCCGTGTCCTTGACCTGCCAAAGAATATGGAAGCCAGAATTTTAGTCTCGAATTTCACTTCAGCTGACACAACTGTTTATTCTAAAACTCTGAATTGGTACAAAAAATTTATAGATTTCAATTTATAACAGCAACCATGCCTTTTTGGACCCCTGTACTGAAATATTTTCTTAATCGTCCACTGCCAAATGCGAAACTGTCCCCTGATGCCTTAATTTTTGATGATATGTCTGTAATCTGACCAAATATTACCCCAACTTGTAATTTGGTACATTATCAATGCAACACAATCAAATAAACTTTGTTGAAATGTAACATGTTGCGTTCTTTGCAGATTTAGAATTTTGCTATTTATCCAGCTCGGCGAGCTGCGAATCGGACAAAACCAAATACTGGTACCCACAGTTCTTGCTGCCTGTGAATGTCACTTTTTAACAATAAACCTACTATAGCTCAACAAAGTCTATCCTACAGTGCCATTATCATGAATTTACATTGACTCCTAGTGACTGAATCTGTTACTATGGACTGTAAAGCCAATGCACCCCCTTGTTAGGCCATAGTAAGCCAGCCTATCTGGTCAACAGCATATCATGTATAACATATTCCTGATCAGCATCTACACTGCTGCAGAGGCTCTAATTAAGCAATAAAACACTTACGACTGCAAGAAGAATGTCTTTTGAACTTCTAGATGTGTTCTCTGAGGCCAGCACAGGCATATACAGTGCTACAATAGGAGTGACTGACCATAGACTGAGACCTGAAAGGGAGAGTACTACACTCAGTGCTCATATAATCATGTTTATACTTGTGATGATAAGAACATATGTACATTCAATTAAAATAAAACATTTCTGAAACTGTTACACAGCTTAAATGGAGTGCTTTATGCATTTATACCACACACAGCTGTGAGGCTTTTGAATCTGCTTCTGTTAGTAGGTACATTTCTGCACACTAATCTCTGCATTATTATGGCACCAGGCTTATATTGTAGGTGTTCTAATTTGATACAACATATGTTGTGGCACAACTGTGAAACATCATGAGCATCAGACAAGCCAGTGCATGCATATTGGATAGCAAAAGCAAATATATCCCAGTGCACTTTGAGGCAATCATGAACACTGCCAAACTTTACGCCGCGTTTCCCATATTCATAAATGTCCGAATGGCCGTGCCATGTAAAACCGGTACCATTTATTGATATATGTTTGTCGAAATGCTTCGAAAGCCTGTTAGTTTTATTTTCTAATAGTTTTTTAGTATTTTCATAAAATTTCAAGGCCAATTTGTTCAACTGGAAAAGAAAATAAACAATATTTTGATGTTTCTGATATTTTCCAATGAATATGTCAGTGATTACAGCTGAAAATTGCTATTAATGGACCCAAAAGTGACTTTAAAGGGAAGACATTCCCTTTACTTTAATGCAACATGTTGCTCTTTTTAAAACTGAAACACTTCAGTTCAGTTCAAAGTACACATGAAGTGTCGAAAGACTTTAGACTAAGTTCCGTATACGCGGTACGGCCAAAATGGAGAAATCGGAGAAAAGCGCGGTGTCAGCAGGTCAACCATCATAAAGCGTAACTGGTTTGCAGTCATTAAAAAAAACACCATAGTTTCTCAGTCTCAGTATGTTAAGGTTCTCAGAGAAAGCTAAATAAATATCATATGTGCTCAATGAAAATTCATCACATTCCTTAATTTTTGATGATATGTCTGTAATCTGACCAAATATTACCCCAACTTGTAATTTGGTACATTATCAATGCAACACAATCAAATAAACTTTGTTGAAATGTAACATGTTGCGTTCTTTGCAGATTTAGAATTTTGCTATTTATCCAGCTCGGCGAGCTGCGAATCGGACAAAACCAAATACTGGTACCCACAGTTCTTGCTGCCTGTGAATGTCACTTTTTAACAATAAACCTACTATAGCTCAACAAAGTCTATCCTACAGTGCCATTATCATGAATTTACATTGACTCCTAGTGACTGAATCTGTTACTATGGACTGTAAAGCCAATGCACCCCCTTGTTAGGCCATAGTAAGCCAGCCTATCTGGTCAACAGCATATCATGTATAACATATTCCTGATCAGCATCTACACTGCTGCAGAGGCTCTAATTAAGCAATAAAACACTTACGACTGCAAGAAGAATGTCTTTTGAACTTCTAGATGTGTTCTCTGAGGCCAGCACAGGCATATACAGTGCTACAATAGGAGTGACTGACCATAGACTGAGACCTGAAAGGGAGAGTACTACACTCAGTGCTCATATAATCATGTTTATACTTGTGATGATAAGAACATATGTACATTCAATTAAAATAAAACATTTCTGAAACTGTTACACAGCTTAAATGGAGTGCTTTATGCATTTATACCACACACAGCTGTGAGGCTTTTGAATCTGCTTCTGTTAGTAGGTACATTTCTGCACACTAATCTCTGCATTATTATGGCACCAGGCTTATATTGTAGGTGTTCTAATTTGATACAACATATGTTGTGGCACAACTGTGAAACATCATGAGCATCAGACAAGCCAGTGCATGCATATTGGATAGCAAAAGCAAATATATCCCAGTGCACTTTGAGGCAATCATGAACACTGCCAAACTTTACGCCGCGTTTCCCATATTCATAAATGTCCGAATGGCCGTGCCATGTAAAACCGGTACCATTTATTGATATATGTTTGTCGAAATGCTTCGAAAGCCTGTTAGTTTTATTTTCTAATAGTTTTTTAGTATTTTCATAAAATTTCAAGGCCAATTTGTTCAACTGGAAAAGAAAATAAACAATATTTTGATGTTTCTGATATTTTCCAATGAATATGTCAGTGATTACAGCTGAAAATTGCTATTAATGGACCCAAAAGTGACTTTAAAGGGAAGACATTCCCTTTACTTTAATGCAACATGTTGCTCTTTTTAAAACTGAAACACTTCAGTTCAGTTCAAAGTACACATGAAGTGTCGAAAGACTTTAGACTAAGTTCCGTATACGCGGTACGGCCAAAATGGAGAAATCGGAGAAAAGCGCGGTGTCAGCAGGTCAACCATCATAAAGCGTAACTGGTTTGCAGTCATTAAAAAAAACACCATAGTTTCTCAGTCTCAGTATGTTAAGGTTCTCAGAGAAAGCTAAATAAATATCATATGTGCTCAATGAAAATTCATCACATTCCTTAAGGCATCAGGGGACAGTAAAATATAGTGTTTTTCTGACCGGCCCCCCTTACAATATTTGAACTTGAATAGCATGCACCTGTATCAGCCAGGGCATATGGTTACTGTCACAAAGTGCTCTAATGATGAGCAAAAACTGAACATGACAAAAAGAAACCATCTACAGCTTTGCATACCCTGTCAGTCATCAATTAGCATGTACCCCACCCACTATTTTTAACGGGAAAAAAACCCTGACTGCACAGCATTTTGTCATACTGCAAAACTTTATGGGTCAATAACCAGCATCTAATACATATTCAGGCACCTTCATCAGTAAATTAGAATCACGAAAACAGATAGCAAACATGCTCCCATCCAATAAACTTTTTCAGTAATCCTCGGTGAAGAAAACAGCTATTTTCAAACCCGGAAATCCTCTCCTGCTATTTGTATAAAGCGCCGTGTCCTTGACCTGCCAAAGAATATGGAAGCCAGAATTTTAGTCTCGAATTTCACTTCAGCTGACACAACTGTTTATTCTAAAACTCTGAATTGGTACAAAAAATTTATAGATTTCAATTTATAACAGCAACCATGCCTTTTTGGACCCCTGTACTGAAATATTTTCTTAATCGTCCACTGCCAAATGCGAAACTGTCCCCTGATGCCTTAATTTTTGATGATATGTCTGTAATCTGACCAAATATTACCCCAACTTGTAATTTGGTACATTATCAATGCAACACAATCAAATAAACTTTGTTGAAATGTAACATGTTGCGTTCTTTGCAGATTTAGAATTTTGCTATTTATCCAGCTCGGCGAGCTGCGAATCGGACAAAACCAAATACTGGTACCCACAGTTCTTGCTGCCTGTGAATGTCACTTTTTAACAATAAACCTACTATAGCTCAACAAAGTCTATCCTACAGTGCCATTATCATGAATTTACATTGACTCCTAGTGACTGAATCTGTTACTATGGACTGTAAAGCCAATGCACCCCCTTGTTAGGCCATAGTAAGCCAGCCTATCTGGTCAACAGCATATCATGTATAACATATTCCTGATCAGCATCTACACTGCTGCAGAGGCTCTAATTAAGCAATAAAACACTTACGACTGCAAGAAGAATGTCTTTTGAACTTCTAGATGTGTTCTCTGAGGCCAGCACAGGCATATACAGTGCTACAATAGGAGTGACTGACCATAGACTGAGACCTGAAAGGGAGAGTACTACACTCAGTGCTCATATAATCATGTTTATACTTGTGATGATAAGAACATATGTACATTCAATTAAAATAAAACATTTCTGAAACTGTTACACAGCTTAAATGGAGTGCTTTATGCATTTATACCACACACAGCTGTGAGGCTTTTGAATCTGCTTCTGTTAGTAGGTACATTTCTGCACACTAATCTCTGCATTATTATGGCACCAGGCTTATATTGTAGGTGTTCTAATTTGATACAACATATGTTGTGGCACAACTGTGAAACATCATGAGCATCAGACAAGCCAGTGCATGCATATTGGATAGCAAAAGCAAATATATCCCAGTGCACTTTGAGGCAATCATGAACACTGCCAAACTTTACGCCGCGTTTCCCATATTCATAAATGTCCGAATGGCCGTGCCATGTAAAACCGGTACCATTTATTGATATATGTTTGTCGAAATGCTTCGAAAGCCTGTTAGTTTTATTTTCTAATAGTTTTTTAGTATTTTCATAAAATTTCAAGGCCAATTTGTTCAACTGGAAAAGAAAATAAACAATATTTTGATGTTTCTGATATTTTCCAATGAATATGTCAGTGATTACAGCTGAAAATTGCTATTAATGGACCCAAAAGTGACTTTAAAGGGAAGACATTCCCTTTACTTTAATGCAACATGTTGCTCTTTTTAAAACTGAAACACTTCAGTTCAGTTCAAAGTACACATGAAGTGTCGAAAGACTTTAGACTAAGTTCCGTATACGCGGTACGGCCAAAATGGAGAAATCGGAGAAAAGCGCGGTGTCAGCAGGTCAACCATCATAAAGCGTAACTGGTTTGCAGTCATTAAAAAAAACACCATAGTTTCTCAGTCTCAGTATGTTAAGGTTCTCAGAGAAAGCTAAATAAATATCATATGTGCTCAATGAAAATTCATCACATTCCTTAAGGCATCAGGGGACAGTAAAATATAGTGTTTTTCTGACCGGCCCCCCTTACAATATTTGAACTTGAATAGCATGCACCTGTATCAGCCAGGGCATATGGTTACTGTCACAAAGTGCTCTAATGATGAGCAAAAACTGAACATGACAAAAAGAAACCATCTACAGCTTTGCATACCCTGTCAGTCATCAATTAGCATGTACCCCACCCACTATTTTTAACGGGAAAAAAACCCTGACTGCACAGCATTTTGTCATACTGCAAAACTTTATGGGTCAATAACCAGCATCTAATACATATTCAGGCACCTTCATCAGTAAATTAGAATCACGAAAACAGATAGCAAACATGCTCCCATCCAATAAACTTTTTCAGTAATCCTCGGTGAAGAAAACAGCTATTTTCAAACCCGGAAATCCTCTCCTGCTATTTGTATAAAGCGCCGTGTCCTTGACCTGCCAAAGAATATGGAAGCCAGAATTTTAGTCTCGAATTTCACTTCAGCTGACACAACTGTTTATTCTAAAACTCTGAATTGGTACAAAAAATTTATAGATTTCAATTTATAACAGCAACCATGCCTTTTTGGACCCCTGTACTGAAATATTTTCTTAATCGTCCACTGCCAAATGCGAAACTGTCCCCTGATGCCTTAATTTTTGATGATATGTCTGTAATCTGACCAAATATTACCCCAACTTGTAATTTGGTACATTATCAATGCAACACAATCAAATAAACTTTGTTGAAATGTAACATGTTGCGTTCTTTGCAGATTTAGAATTTTGCTATTTATCCAGCTCGGCGAGCTGCGAATCGGACAAAACCAAATACTGGTACCCACAGTTCTTGCTGCCTGTGAATGTCACTTTTTAACAATAAACCTACTATAGCTCAACAAAGTCTATCCTACAGTGCCATTATCATGAATTTACATTGACTCCTAGTGACTGAATCTGTTACTATGGACTGTAAAGCCAATGCACCCCCTTGTTAGGCCATAGTAAGCCAGCCTATCTGGTCAACAGCATATCATGTATAACATATTCCTGATCAGCATCTACACTGCTGCAGAGGCTCTAATTAAGCAATAAAACACTTACGACTGCAAGAAGAATGTCTTTTGAACTTCTAGATGTGTTCTCTGAGGCCAGCACAGGCATATACAGTGCTACAATAGGAGTGACTGACCATAGACTGAGACCTGAAAGGGAGAGTACTACACTCAGTGCTCATATAATCATGTTTATACTTGTGATGATAAGAACATATGTACATTCAATTAAAATAAAACATTTCTGAAACTGTTACACAGCTTAAATGGAGTGCTTTATGCATTTATACCACACACAGCTGTGAGGCTTTTGAATCTGCTTCTGTTAGTAGGTACATTTCTGCACACTAATCTCTGCATTATTATGGCACCAGGCTTATATTGTAGGTGTTCTAATTTGATACAACATATGTTGTGGCACAACTGTGAAACATCATGAGCATCAGACAAGCCAGTGCATGCATATTGGATAGCAAAAGCAAATATATCCCAGTGCACTTTGAGGCAATCATGAACACTGCCAAACTTTACGCCGCGTTTCCCATATTCATAAATGTCCGAATGGCCGTGCCATGTAAAACCGGTACCATTTATTGATATATGTTTGTCGAAATGCTTCGAAAGCCTGTTAGTTTTATTTTCTAATAGTTTTTTAGTATTTTCATAAAATTTCAAGGCCAATTTGTTCAACTGGAAAAGAAAATAAACAATATTTTGATGTTTCTGATATTTTCCAATGAATATGTCAGTGATTACAGCTGAAAATTGCTATTAATGGACCCAAAAGTGACTTTAAAGGGAAGACATTCCCTTTACTTTAATGCAACATGTTGCTCTTTTTAAAACTGAAACACTTCAGTTCAGTTCAAAGTACACATGAAGTGTCGAAAGACTTTAGACTAAGTTCCGTATACGCGGTACGGCCAAAATGGAGAAATCGGAGAAAAGCGCGGTGTCAGCAGGTCAACCATCATAAAGCGTAACTGGTTTGCAGTCATTAAAAAAAACACCATAGTTTCTCAGTCTCAGTATGTTAAGGTTCTCAGAGAAAGCTAAATAAATATCATATGTGCTCAATGAAAATTCATCACATTCCTTAATTTTTGATGATATGTCTGTAATCTGACCAAATATTACCCCAACTTGTAATTTGGTACATTATCAATGCAACACAATCAAATAAACTTTGTTGAAATGTAACATGTTGCGTTCTTTGCAGATTTAGAATTTTGCTATTTATCCAGCTCGGCGAGCTGCGAATCGGACAAAACCAAATACTGGTACCCACAGTTCTTGCTGCCTGTGAATGTCACTTTTTAACAATAAACCTACTATAGCTCAACAAAGTCTATCCTACAGTGCCATTATCATGAATTTACATTGACTCCTAGTGACTGAATCTGTTACTATGGACTGTAAAGCCAATGCACCCCCTTGTTAGGCCATAGTAAGCCAGCCTATCTGGTCAACAGCATATCATGTATAACATATTCCTGATCAGCATCTACACTGCTGCAGAGGCTCTAATTAAGCAATAAAACACTTACGACTGCAAGAAGAATGTCTTTTGAACTTCTAGATGTGTTCTCTGAGGCCAGCACAGGCATATACAGTGCTACAATAGGAGTGACTGACCATAGACTGAGACCTGAAAGGGAGAGTACTACACTCAGTGCTCATATAATCATGTTTATACTTGTGATGATAAGAACATATGTACATTCAATTAAAATAAAACATTTCTGAAACTGTTACACAGCTTAAATGGAGTGCTTTATGCATTTATACCACACACAGCTGTGAGGCTTTTGAATCTGCTTCTGTTAGTAGGTACATTTCTGCACACTAATCTCTGCATTATTATGGCACCAGGCTTATATTGTAGGTGTTCTAATTTGATACAACATATGTTGTGGCACAACTGTGAAACATCATGAGCATCAGACAAGCCAGTGCATGCATATTGGATAGCAAAAGCAAATATATCCCAGTGCACTTTGAGGCAATCATGAACACTGCCAAACTTTACGCCGCGTTTCCCATATTCATAAATGTCCGAATGGCCGTGCCATGTAAAACCGGTACCATTTATTGATATATGTTTGTCGAAATGCTTCGAAAGCCTGTTAGTTTTATTTTCTAATAGTTTTTTAGTATTTTCATAAAATTTCAAGGCCAATTTGTTCAACTGGAAAAGAAAATAAACAATATTTTGATGTTTCTGATATTTTCCAATGAATATGTCAGTGATTACAGCTGAAAATTGCTATTAATGGACCCAAAAGTGACTTTAAAGGGAAGACATTCCCTTTACTTTAATGCAACATGTTGCTCTTTTTAAAACTGAAACACTTCAGTTCAGTTCAAAGTACACATGAAGTGTCGAAAGACTTTAGACTAAGTTCCGTATACGCGGTACGGCCAAAATGGAGAAATCGGAGAAAAGCGCGGTGTCAGCAGGTCAACCATCATAAAGCGTAACTGGTTTGCAGTCATTAAAAAAAACACCATAGTTTCTCAGTCTCAGTATGTTAAGGTTCTCAGAGAAAGCTAAATAAATATCATATGTGCTCAATGAAAATTCATCACATTCCTTAAGGCATCAGGGGACAGTAAAATATAGTGTTTTTCTGACCGGCCCCCCTTACAATATTTGAACTTGAATAGCATGCACCTGTATCAGCCAGGGCATATGGTTACTGTCACAAAGTGCTCTAATGATGAGCAAAAACTGAACATGACAAAAAGAAACCATCTACAGCTTTGCATACCCTGTCAGTCATCAATTAGCATGTACCCCACCCACTATTTTTAACGGGAAAAAAACCCTGACTGCACAGCATTTTGTCATACTGCAAAACTTTATGGGTCAATAACCAGCATCTAATACATATTCAGGCACCTTCATCAGTAAATTAGAATCACGAAAACAGATAGCAAACATGCTCCCATCCAATAAACTTTTTCAGTAATCCTCGGTGAAGAAAACAGCTATTTTCAAACCCGGAAATCCTCTCCTGCTATTTGTATAAAGCGCCGTGTCCTTGACCTGCCAAAGAATATGGAAGCCAGAATTTTAGTCTCGAATTTCACTTCAGCTGACACAACTGTTTATTCTAAAACTCTGAATTGGTACAAAAAATTTATAGATTTCAATTTATAACAGCAACCATGCCTTTTTGGACCCCTGTACTGAAATATTTTCTTAATCGTCCACTGCCAAATGCGAAACTGTCCCCTGATGCCTTAATTTTTGATGATATGTCTGTAATCTGACCAAATATTACCCCAACTTGTAATTTGGTACATTATCAATGCAACACAATCAAATAAACTTTGTTGAAATGTAACATGTTGCGTTCTTTGCAGATTTAGAATTTTGCTATTTATCCAGCTCGGCGAGCTGCGAATCGGACAAAACCAAATACTGGTACCCACAGTTCTTGCTGCCTGTGAATGTCACTTTTTAACAATAAACCTACTATAGCTCAACAAAGTCTATCCTACAGTGCCATTATCATGAATTTACATTGACTCCTAGTGACTGAATCTGTTACTATGGACTGTAAAGCCAATGCACCCCCTTGTTAGGCCATAGTAAGCCAGCCTATCTGGTCAACAGCATATCATGTATAACATATTCCTGATCAGCATCTACACTGCTGCAGAGGCTCTAATTAAGCAATAAAACACTTACGACTGCAAGAAGAATGTCTTTTGAACTTCTAGATGTGTTCTCTGAGGCCAGCACAGGCATATACAGTGCTACAATAGGAGTGACTGACCATAGACTGAGACCTGAAAGGGAGAGTACTACACTCAGTGCTCATATAATCATGTTTATACTTGTGATGATAAGAACATATGTACATTCAATTAAAATAAAACATTTCTGAAACTGTTACACAGCTTAAATGGAGTGCTTTATGCATTTATACCACACACAGCTGTGAGGCTTTTGAATCTGCTTCTGTTAGTAGGTACATTTCTGCACACTAATCTCTGCATTATTATGGCACCAGGCTTATATTGTAGGTGTTCTAATTTGATACAACATATGTTGTGGCACAACTGTGAAACATCATGAGCATCAGACAAGCCAGTGCATGCATATTGGATAGCAAAAGCAAATATATCCCAGTGCACTTTGAGGCAATCATGAACACTGCCAAACTTTACGCCGCGTTTCCCATATTCATAAATGTCCGAATGGCCGTGCCATGTAAAACCGGTACCATTTATTGATATATGTTTGTCGAAATGCTTCGAAAGCCTGTTAGTTTTATTTTCTAATAGTTTTTTAGTATTTTCATAAAATTTCAAGGCCAATTTGTTCAACTGGAAAAGAAAATAAACAATATTTTGATGTTTCTGATATTTTCCAATGAATATGTCAGTGATTACAGCTGAAAATTGCTATTAATGGACCCAAAAGTGACTTTAAAGGGAAGACATTCCCTTTACTTTAATGCAACATGTTGCTCTTTTTAAAACTGAAACACTTCAGTTCAGTTCAAAGTACACATGAAGTGTCGAAAGACTTTAGACTAAGTTCCGTATACGCGGTACGGCCAAAATGGAGAAATCGGAGAAAAGCGCGGTGTCAGCAGGTCAACCATCATAAAGCGTAACTGGTTTGCAGTCATTAAAAAAAACACCATAGTTTCTCAGTCTCAGTATGTTAAGGTTCTCAGAGAAAGCTAAATAAATATCATATGTGCTCAATGAAAATTCATCACATTCCTTAAGGCATCAGGGGACAGTAAAATATAGTGTTTTTCTGACCGGCCCCCCTTACAATATTTGAACTTGAATAGCATGCACCTGTATCAGCCAGGGCATATGGTTACTGTCACAAAGTGCTCTAATGATGAGCAAAAACTGAACATGACAAAAAGAAACCATCTACAGCTTTGCATACCCTGTCAGTCATCAATTAGCATGTACCCCACCCACTATTTTTAACGGGAAAAAAACCCTGACTGCACAGCATTTTGTCATACTGCAAAACTTTATGGGTCAATAACCAGCATCTAATACATATTCAGGCACCTTCATCAGTAAATTAGAATCACGAAAACAGATAGCAAACATGCTCCCATCCAATAAACTTTTTCAGTAATCCTCGGTGAAGAAAACAGCTATTTTCAAACCCGGAAATCCTCTCCTGCTATTTGTATAAAGCGCCGTGTCCTTGACCTGCCAAAGAATATGGAAGCCAGAATTTTAGTCTCGAATTTCACTTCAGCTGACACAACTGTTTATTCTAAAACTCTGAATTGGTACAAAAAATTTATAGATTTCAATTTATAACAGCAACCATGCCTTTTTGGACCCCTGTACTGAAATATTTTCTTAATCGTCCACTGCCAAATGCGAAACTGTCCCCTGATGCCTTAATTTTTGATGATATGTCTGTAATCTGACCAAATATTACCCCAACTTGTAATTTGGTACATTATCAATGCAACACAATCAAATAAACTTTGTTGAAATGTAACATGTTGCGTTCTTTGCAGATTTAGAATTTTGCTATTTATCCAGCTCGGCGAGCTGCGAATCGGACAAAACCAAATACTGGTACCCACAGTTCTTGCTGCCTGTGAATGTCACTTTTTAACAATAAACCTACTATAGCTCAACAAAGTCTATCCTACAGTGCCATTATCATGAATTTACATTGACTCCTAGTGACTGAATCTGTTACTATGGACTGTAAAGCCAATGCACCCCCTTGTTAGGCCATAGTAAGCCAGCCTATCTGGTCAACAGCATATCATGTATAACATATTCCTGATCAGCATCTACACTGCTGCAGAGGCTCTAATTAAGCAATAAAACACTTACGACTGCAAGAAGAATGTCTTTTGAACTTCTAGATGTGTTCTCTGAGGCCAGCACAGGCATATACAGTGCTACAATAGGAGTGACTGACCATAGACTGAGACCTGAAAGGGAGAGTACTACACTCAGTGCTCATATAATCATGTTTATACTTGTGATGATAAGAACATATGTACATTCAATTAAAATAAAACATTTCTGAAACTGTTACACAGCTTAAATGGAGTGCTTTATGCATTTATACCACACACAGCTGTGAGGCTTTTGAATCTGCTTCTGTTAGTAGGTACATTTCTGCACACTAATCTCTGCATTATTATGGCACCAGGCTTATATTGTAGGTGTTCTAATTTGATACAACATATGTTGTGGCACAACTGTGAAACATCATGAGCATCAGACAAGCCAGTGCATGCATATTGGATAGCAAAAGCAAATATATCCCAGTGCACTTTGAGGCAATCATGAACACTGCCAAACTTTACGCCGCGTTTCCCATATTCATAAATGTCCGAATGGCCGTGCCATGTAAAACCGGTACCATTTATTGATATATGTTTGTCGAAATGCTTCGAAAGCCTGTTAGTTTTATTTTCTAATAGTTTTTTAGTATTTTCATAAAATTTCAAGGCCAATTTGTTCAACTGGAAAAGAAAATAAACAATATTTTGATGTTTCTGATATTTTCCAATGAATATGTCAGTGATTACAGCTGAAAATTGCTATTAATGGACCCAAAAGTGACTTTAAAGGGAAGACATTCCCTTTACTTTAATGCAACATGTTGCTCTTTTTAAAACTGAAACACTTCAGTTCAGTTCAAAGTACACATGAAGTGTCGAAAGACTTTAGACTAAGTTCCGTATACGCGGTACGGCCAAAATGGAGAAATCGGAGAAAAGCGCGGTGTCAGCAGGTCAACCATCATAAAGCGTAACTGGTTTGCAGTCATTAAAAAAAACACCATAGTTTCTCAGTCTCAGTATGTTAAGGTTCTCAGAGAAAGCTAAATAAATATCATATGTGCTCAATGAAAATTCATCACATTCCTTAAGGCATCAGGGGACAGTAAAATATAGTGTTTTTCTGACCGGCCCCCCTTACAATATTTGAACTTGAATAGCATGCACCTGTATCAGCCAGGGCATATGGTTACTGTCACAAAGTGCTCTAATGATGAGCAAAAACTGAACATGACAAAAAGAAACCATCTACAGCTTTGCATACCCTGTCAGTCATCAATTAGCATGTACCCCACCCACTATTTTTAACGGGAAAAAAACCCTGACTGCACAGCATTTTGTCATACTGCAAAACTTTATGGGTCAATAACCAGCATCTAATACATATTCAGGCACCTTCATCAGTAAATTAGAATCACGAAAACAGATAGCAAACATGCTCCCATCCAATAAACTTTTTCAGTAATCCTCGGTGAAGAAAACAGCTATTTTCAAACCCGGAAATCCTCTCCTGCTATTTGTATAAAGCGCCGTGTCCTTGACCTGCCAAAGAATATGGAAGCCAGAATTTTAGTCTCGAATTTCACTTCAGCTGACACAACTGTTTATTCTAAAACTCTGAATTGGTACAAAAAATTTATAGATTTCAATTTATAACAGCAACCATGCCTTTTTGGACCCCTGTACTGAAATATTTTCTTAATCGTCCACTGCCAAATGCGAAACTGTCCCCTGATGCCTTAATTTTTGATGATATGTCTGTAATCTGACCAAATATTACCCCAACTTGTAATTTGGTACATTATCAATGCAACACAATCAAATAAACTTTGTTGAAATGTAACATGTTGCGTTCTTTGCAGATTTAGAATTTTGCTATTTATCCAGCTCGGCGAGCTGCGAATCGGACAAAACCAAATACTGGTACCCACAGTTCTTGCTGCCTGTGAATGTCACTTTTTAACAATAAACCTACTATAGCTCAACAAAGTCTATCCTACAGTGCCATTATCATGAATTTACATTGACTCCTAGTGACTGAATCTGTTACTATGGACTGTAAAGCCAATGCACCCCCTTGTTAGGCCATAGTAAGCCAGCCTATCTGGTCAACAGCATATCATGTATAACATATTCCTGATCAGCATCTACACTGCTGCAGAGGCTCTAATTAAGCAATAAAACACTTACGACTGCAAGAAGAATGTCTTTTGAACTTCTAGATGTGTTCTCTGAGGCCAGCACAGGCATATACAGTGCTACAATAGGAGTGACTGACCATAGACTGAGACCTGAAAGGGAGAGTACTACACTCAGTGCTCATATAATCATGTTTATACTTGTGATGATAAGAACATATGTACATTCAATTAAAATAAAACATTTCTGAAACTGTTACACAGCTTAAATGGAGTGCTTTATGCATTTATACCACACACAGCTGTGAGGCTTTTGAATCTGCTTCTGTTAGTAGGTACATTTCTGCACACTAATCTCTGCATTATTATGGCACCAGGCTTATATTGTAGGTGTTCTAATTTGATACAACATATGTTGTGGCACAACTGTGAAACATCATGAGCATCAGACAAGCCAGTGCATGCATATTGGATAGCAAAAGCAAATATATCCCAGTGCACTTTGAGGCAATCATGAACACTGCCAAACTTTACGCCGCGTTTCCCATATTCATAAATGTCCGAATGGCCGTGCCATGTAAAACCGGTACCATTTATTGATATATGTTTGTCGAAATGCTTCGAAAGCCTGTTAGTTTTATTTTCTAATAGTTTTTTAGTATTTTCATAAAATTTCAAGGCCAATTTGTTCAACTGGAAAAGAAAATAAACAATATTTTGATGTTTCTGATATTTTCCAATGAATATGTCAGTGATTACAGCTGAAAATTGCTATTAATGGACCCTAAAGTGACTTTAAAGGGAAGACATTCCCTTTACTTTAATGCAACATGTTGCTCTTTTTAAAACTGAAACACTTCAGTTCAGTTCAAAGTACACATGAAGTGTCGAAAGACTTTAGACTAAGTTCCGTATACGCGGTACGGCCAAAATGGAGAAATCGGAGAAAAGCGCGGTGTCAGCAGGTCAACCATCATAAAGCGTAACTGGTTTGCAGTCATTAAAAAAAACACCATAGTTTCTCAGTCTCAGTATGTTAAGGTTCTCAGAGAAAGCTAAATAAATATCATATGTGCTCAATGAAAATTCATCACATTCCTTAAGGCATCAGGGGACAGTAAAATATAGTGTTTTTCTGACCGGCCCCCCTTACAATATTTGAACTTGAATAGCATGCACCTGTATCAGCCAGGGCATATGGTTACTGTCACAAAGTGCTCTAATGATGAGCAAAAACTGAACATGACAAAAAGAAACCATCTACAGCTTTGCATACCCTGTCAGTCATCAATTAGCATGTACCCCACCCACTATTTTTAACGGGAAAAAAACCCTGACTGCACAGCATTTTGTCATACTGCAAAACTTTATGGGTCAATAACCAGCATCTAATACATATTCAGGCACCTTCATCAGTAAATTAGAATCACGAAAACAGATAGCAAACATGCTCCCATCCAATAAACTTTTTCAGTAATCCTCGGTGAAGAAAACAGCTATTTTCAAACCCGGAAATCCTCTCCTGCTATTTGTATAAAGCGCCGTGTCCTTGACCTGCCAAAGAATATGGAAGCCAGAATTTTAGTCTCGAATTTCACTTCAGCTGACACAACTGTTTATTCTAAAACTCTGAATTGGTACAAAAAATTTATAGATTTCAATTTATAACAGCAACCATGCCTTTTTGGACCCCTGTACTGAAATATTTTCTTAATCGTCCACTGCCAAATGCGAAACTGTCCCCTGATGCCTTAATTTTTGATGATATGTCTGTAATCTGACCAAATATTACCCCAACTTGTAATTTGGTACATTATCAATGCAACACAATCAAATAAACTTTGTTGAAATGTAACATGTTGCGTTCTTTGCAGATTTAGAATTTTGCTATTTATCCAGCTCGGCGAGCTGCGAATCGGACAAAACCAAATACTGGTACCCACAGTTCTTGCTGCCTGTGAATGTCACTTTTTAACAATAAACCTACTATAGCTCAACAAAGTCTATCCTACAGTGCCATTATCATGAATTTACATTGACTCCTAGTGACTGAATCTGTTACTATGGACTGTAAAGCCAATGCACCCCCTTGTTAGGCCATAGTAAGCCAGCCTATCTGGTCAACAGCATATCATGTATAACATATTCCTGATCAGCATCTACACTGCTGCAGAGGCTCTAATTAAGCAATAAAACACTTACGACTGCAAGAAGAATGTCTTTTGAACTTCTAGATGTGTTCTCTGAGGCCAGCACAGGCATATACAGTGCTACAATAGGAGTGACTGACCATAGACTGAGACCTGAAAGGGAGAGTACTACACTCAGTGCTCATATAATCATGTTTATACTTGTGATGATAAGAACATATGTACATTCAATTAAAATAAAACATTTCTGAAACTGTTACACAGCTTAAATGGAGTGCTTTATGCATTTATACCACACACAGCTGTGAGGCTTTTGAATCTGCTTCTGTTAGTAGGTACATTTCTGCACACTAATCTCTGCATTATTATGGCACCAGGCTTATATTGTAGGTGTTCTAATTTGATACAACATATGTTGTGGCACAACTGTGAAACATCATGAGCATCAGACAAGCCAGTGCATGCATATTGGATAGCAAAAGCAAATATATCCCAGTGCACTTTGAGGCAATCATGAACACTGCCAAACTTTACGCCGCGTTTCCCATATTCATAAATGTCCGAATGGCCGTGCCATGTAAAACCGGTACCATTTATTGATATATGTTTGTCGAAATGCTTCGAAAGCCTGTTAGTTTTATTTTCTAATAGTTTTTTAGTATTTTCATAAAATTTCAAGGCCAATTTGTTCAACTGGAAAAGAAAATAAACAATATTTTGATGTTTCTGATATTTTCCAATGAATATGTCAGTGATTACAGCTGAAAATTGCTATTAATGGACCCAAAAGTGACTTTAAAGGGAAGACATTCCCTTTACTTTAATGCAACATGTTGCTCTTTTTAAAACTGAAACACTTCAGTTCAGTTCAAAGTACACATGAAGTGTCGAAAGACTTTAGACTAAGTTCCGTATACGCGGTACGGCCAAAATGGAGAAATCGGAGAAAAGCGCGGTGTCAGCAGGTCAACCATCATAAAGCGTAACTGGTTTGCAGTCATTAAAAAAAACACCATAGTTTCTCAGTCTCAGTATGTTAAGGTTCTCAGAGAAAGCTAAATAAATATCATATGTGCTCAATGAAAATTCATCACATTCCTTAAGGCATCAGGGGACAGTAAAATATAGTGTTTTTCTGACCGGCCCCCCTTACAATATTTGAACTTGAATAGCATGCACCTGTATCAGCCAGGGCATATGGTTACTGTCACAAAGTGCTCTAATGATGAGCAAAAACTGAACATGACAAAAAGAAACCATCTACAGCTTTGCATACCCTGTCAGTCATCAATTAGCATGTACCCCACCCACTATTTTTAACGGGAAAAAAACCCTGACTGCACAGCATTTTGTCATACTGCAAAACTTTATGGGTCAATAACCAGCATCTAATACATATTCAGGCACCTTCATCAGTAAATTAGAATCACGAAAACAGATAGCAAACATGCTCCCATCCAATAAACTTTTTCAGTAATCCTCGGTGAAGAAAACAGCTATTTTCAAACCCGGAAATCCTCTCCTGCTATTTGTATAAAGCGCCGTGTCCTTGACCTGCCAAAGAATATGGAAGCCAGAATTTTAGTCTCGAATTTCACTTCAGCTGACACAACTGTTTATTCTAAAACTCTGAATTGGTACAAAAAATTTATAGATTTCAATTTATAACAGCAACCATGCCTTTTTGGACCCCTGTACTGAAATATTTTCTTAATCGTCCACTGCCAAATGCGAAACTGTCCCCTGATGCCTTAATTTTTGATGATATGTCTGTAATCTGACCAAATATTACCCCAACTTGTAATTTGGTACATTATCAATGCAACACAATCAAATAAACTTTGTTGAAATGTAACATGTTGCGTTCTTTGCAGATTTAGAATTTTGCTATTTATCCAGCTCGGCGAGCTGCGAATCGGACAAAACCAAATACTGGTACCCACAGTTCTTGCTGCCTGTGAATGTCACTTTTTAACAATAAACCTACTATAGCTCAACAAAGTCTATCCTACAGTGCCATTATCATGAATTTACATTGACTCCTAGTGACTGAATCTGTTACTATGGACTGTAAAGCCAATGCACCCCCTTGTTAGGCCATAGTAAGCCAGCCTATCTGGTCAACAGCATATCATGTATAACATATTCCTGATCAGCATCTACACTGCTGCAGAGGCTCTAATTAAGCAATAAAACACTTACGACTGCAAGAAGAATGTCTTTTGAACTTCTAGATGTGTTCTCTGAGGCCAGCACAGGCATATACAGTGCTACAATAGGAGTGACTGACCATAGACTGAGACCTGAAAGGGAGAGTACTACACTCAGTGCTCATATAATCATGTTTATACTTGTGATGATAAGAACATATGTACATTCAATTAAAATAAAACATTTCTGAAACTGTTACACAGCTTAAATGGAGTGCTTTATGCATTTATACCACACACAGCTGTGAGGCTTTTGAATCTGCTTCTGTTAGTAGGTACATTTCTGCACACTAATCTCTGCATTATTATGGCACCAGGCTTATATTGTAGGTGTTCTAATTTGATACAACATATGTTGTGGCACAACTGTGAAACATCATGAGCATCAGACAAGCCAGTGCATGCATATTGGATAGCAAAAGCAAATATATCCCAGTGCACTTTGAGGCAATCATGAACACTGCCAAACTTTACGCCGCGTTTCCCATATTCATAAATGTCCGAATGGCCGTGCCATGTAAAACCGGTACCATTTATTGATATATGTTTGTCGAAATGCTTCGAAAGCCTGTTAGTTTTATTTTCTAATAGTTTTTTAGTATTTTCATAAAATTTCAAGGCCAATTTGTTCAACTGGAAAAGAAAATAAACAATATTTTGATGTTTCTGATATTTTCCAATGAATATGTCAGTGATTACAGCTGAAAATTGCTATTAATGGACCCAAAAGTGACTTTAAAGGGAAGACATTCCCTTTACTTTAATGCAACATGTTGCTCTTTTTAAAACTGAAACACTTCAGTTCAGTTCAAAGTACACATGAAGTGTCGAAAGACTTTAGACTAAGTTCCGTATACGCGGTACGGCCAAAATGGAGAAATCGGAGAAAAGCGCGGTGTCAGCAGGTCAACCATCATAAAGCGTAACTGGTTTGCAGTCATTAAAAAAAACACCATAGTTTCTCAGTCTCAGTATGTTAAGGTTCTCAGAGAAAGCTAAATAAATATCATATGTGCTCAATGAAAATTCATCACATTCCTTAAGGCATCAGGGGACAGTAAAATATAGTGTTTTTCTGACCGGCCCCCCTTACAATATTTGAACTTGAATAGCATGCACCTGTATCAGCCAGGGCATATGGTTACTGTCACAAAGTGCTCTAATGATGAGCAAAAACTGAACATGACAAAAAGAAACCATCTACAGCTTTGCATACCCTGTCAGTCATCAATTAGCATGTACCCCACCCACTATTTTTAACGGGAAAAAAACCCTGACTGCACAGCATTTTGTCATACTGCAAAACTTTATGGGTCAATAACCAGCATCTAATACATATTCAGGCACCTTCATCAGTAAATTAGAATCACGAAAACAGATAGCAAACATGCTCCCATCCAATAAACTTTTTCAGTAATCCTCGGTGAAGAAAACAGCTATTTTCAAACCCGGAAATCCTCTCCTGCTATTTGTATAAAGCGCCGTGTCCTTGACCTGCCAAAGAATATGGAAGCCAGAATTTTAGTCTCGAATTTCACTTCAGCTGACACAACTGTTTATTCTAAAACTCTGAATTGGTACAAAAAATTTATAGATTTCAATTTATAACAGCAACCATGCCTTTTTGGACCCCTGTACTGAAATATTTTCTTAATCGTCCACTGCCAAATGCGAAACTGTCCCCTGATGCCTTAATTTTTGATGATATGTCTGTAATCTGACCAAATATTACCCCAACTTGTAATTTGGTACATTATCAATGCAACACAATCAAATAAACTTTGTTGAAATGTAACATGTTGCGTTCTTTGCAGATTTAGAATTTTGCTATTTATCCAGCTCGGCGAGCTGCGAATCGGACAAAACCAAATACTGGTACCCACAGTTCTTGCTGCCTGTGAATGTCACTTTTTAACAATAAACCTACTATAGCTCAACAAAGTCTATCCTACAGTGCCATTATCATGAATTTACATTGACTCCTAGTGACTGAATCTGTTACTATGGACTGTAAAGCCAATGCACCCCCTTGTTAGGCCATAGTAAGCCAGCCTATCTGGTCAACAGCATATCATGTATAACATATTCCTGATCAGCATCTACACTGCTGCAGAGGCTCTAATTAAGCAATAAAACACTTACGACTGCAAGAAGAATGTCTTTTGAACTTCTAGATGTGTTCTCTGAGGCCAGCACAGGCATATACAGTGCTACAATAGGAGTGACTGACCATAGACTGAGACCTGAAAGGGAGAGTACTACACTCAGTGCTCATATAATCATGTTTATACTTGTGATGATAAGAACATATGTACATTCAATTAAAATAAAACATTTCTGAAACTGTTACACAGCTTAAATGGAGTGCTTTATGCATTTATACCACACACAGCTGTGAGGCTTTTGAATCTGCTTCTGTTAGTAGGTACATTTCTGCACACTAATCTCTGCATTATTATGGCACCAGGCTTATATTGTAGGTGTTCTAATTTGATACAACATATGTTGTGGCACAACTGTGAAACATCATGAGCATCAGACAAGCCAGTGCATGCATATTGGATAGCAAAAGCAAATATATCCCAGTGCACTTTGAGGCAATCATGAACACTGCCAAACTTTACGCCGCGTTTCCCATATTCATAAATGTCCGAATGGCCGTGCCATGTAAAACCGGTACCATTTATTGATATATGTTTGTCGAAATGCTTCGAAAGCCTGTTAGTTTTATTTTCTAATAGTTTTTTAGTATTTTCATAAAATTTCAAGGCCAATTTGTTCAACTGGAAAAGAAAATAAACAATATTTTGATGTTTCTGATATTTTCCAATGAATATGTCAGTGATTACAGCTGAAAATTGCTATTAATGGACCCAAAAGTGACTTTAAAGGGAAGACATTCCCTTTACTTTAATGCAACATGTTGCTCTTTTTAAAACTGAAACACTTCAGTTCAGTTCAAAGTACACATGAAGTGTCGAAAGACTTTAGACTAAGTTCCGTATACGCGGTACGGCCAAAATGGAGAAATCGGAGAAAAGCGCGGTGTCAGCAGGTCAACCATCATAAAGCGTAACTGGTTTGCAGTCATTAAAAAAAACACCATAGTTTCTCAGTCTCAGTATGTTAAGGTTCTCAGAGAAAGCTAAATAAATATCATATGTGCTCAATGAAAATTCATCACATTCCTTAAGGCATCAGGGGACAGTAAAATATAGTGTTTTTCTGACCGGCCCCCCTTACAATATTTGAACTTGAATAGCATGCACCTGTATCAGCCAGGGCATATGGTTACTGTCACAAAGTGCTCTAATGATGAGCAAAAACTGAACATGACAAAAAGAAACCATCTACAGCTTTGCATACCCTGTCAGTCATCAATTAGCATGTACCCCACCCACTATTTTTAACGGGAAAAAAACCCTGACTGCACAGCATTTTGTCATACTGCAAAACTTTATGGGTCAATAACCAGCATCTAATACATATTCAGGCACCTTCATCAGTAAATTAGAATCACGAAAACAGATAGCAAACATGCTCCCATCCAATAAACTTTTTCAGTAATCCTCGGTGAAGAAAACAGCTATTTTCAAACCCGGAAATCCTCTCCTGCTATTTGTATAAAGCGCCGTGTCCTTGACCTGCCAAAGAATATGGAAGCCAGAATTTTAGTCTCGAATTTCACTTCAGCTGACACAACTGTTTATTCTAAAACTCTGAATTGGTACAAAAAATTTATAGATTTCAATTTATAACAGCAACCATGCCTTTTTGGACCCCTGTACTGAAATATTTTCTTAATCGTCCACTGCCAAATGCGAAACTGTCCCCTGATGCCTTAATTTTTGATGATATGTCTGTAATCTGACCAAATATTACCCCAACTTGTAATTTGGTACATTATCAATGCAACACAATCAAATAAACTTTGTTGAAATGTAACATGTTGCGTTCTTTGCAGATTTAGAATTTTGCTATTTATCCAGCTCGGCGAGCTGCGAATCGGACAAAACCAAATACTGGTACCCACAGTTCTTGCTGCCTGTGAATGTCACTTTTTAACAATAAACCTACTATAGCTCAACAAAGTCTATCCTACAGTGCCATTATCATGAATTTACATTGACTCCTAGTGACTGAATCTGTTACTATGGACTGTAAAGCCAATGCACCCCCTTGTTAGGCCATAGTAAGCCAGCCTATCTGGTCAACAGCATATCATGTATAACATATTCCTGATCAGCATCTACACTGCTGCAGAGGCTCTAATTAAGCAATAAAACACTTACGACTGCAAGAAGAATGTCTTTTGAACTTCTAGATGTGTTCTCTGAGGCCAGCACAGGCATATACAGTGCTACAATAGGAGTGACTGACCATAGACTGAGACCTGAAAGGGAGAGTACTACACTCAGTGCTCATATAATCATGTTTATACTTGTGATGATAAGAACATATGTACATTCAATTAAAATAAAACATTTCTGAAACTGTTACACAGCTTAAATGGAGTGCTTTATGCATTTATACCACACACAGCTGTGAGGCTTTTGAATCTGCTTCTGTTAGTAGGTACATTTCTGCACACTAATCTCTGCATTATTATGGCACCAGGCTTATATTGTAGGTGTTCTAATTTGATACAACATATGTTGTGGCACAACTGTGAAACATCATGAGCATCAGACAAGCCAGTGCATGCATATTGGATAGCAAAAGCAAATATATCCCAGTGCACTTTGAGGCAATCATGAACACTGCCAAACTTTACGCCGCGTTTCCCATATTCATAAATGTCCGAATGGCCGTGCCATGTAAAACCGGTACCATTTATTGATATATGTTTGTCGAAATGCTTCGAAAGCCTGTTAGTTTTATTTTCTAATAGTTTTTTAGTATTTTCATAAAATTTCAAGGCCAATTTGTTCAACTGGAAAAGAAAATAAACAATATTTTGATGTTTCTGATATTTTCCAATGAATATGTCAGTGATTACAGCTGAAAATTGCTATTAATGGACCCAAAAGTGACTTTAAAGGGAAGACATTCCCTTTACTTTAATGCAACATGTTGCTCTTTTTAAAACTGAAACACTTCAGTTCAGTTCAAAGTACACATGAAGTGTCGAAAGACTTTAGACTAAGTTCCGTATACGCGGTACGGCCAAAATGGAGAAATCGGAGAAAAGCGCGGTGTCAGCAGGTCAACCATCATAAAGCGTAACTGGTTTGCAGTCATTAAAAAAAACACCATAGTTTCTCAGTCTCAGTATGTTAAGGTTCTCAGAGAAAGCTAAATAAATATCATATGTGCTCAATGAAAATTCATCACATTCCTTAATTTTTGATGATATGTCTGTAATCTGACCAAATATTACCCCAACTTGTAATTTGGTACATTATCAATGCAACACAATCAAATAAACTTTGTTGAAATGTAACATGTTGCGTTCTTTGCAGATTTAGAATTTTGCTATTTATCCAGCTCGGCGAGCTGCGAATCGGACAAAACCAAATACTGGTACCCACAGTTCTTGCTGCCTGTGAATGTCACTTTTTAACAATAAACCTACTATAGCTCAACAAAGTCTATCCTACAGTGCCATTATCATGAATTTACATTGACTCCTAGTGACTGAATCTGTTACTATGGACTGTAAAGCCAATGCACCCCCTTGTTAGGCCATAGTAAGCCAGCCTATCTGGTCAACAGCATATCATGTATAACATATTCCTGATCAGCATCTACACTGCTGCAGAGGCTCTAATTAAGCAATAAAACACTTACGACTGCAAGAAGAATGTCTTTTGAACTTCTAGATGTGTTCTCTGAGGCCAGCACAGGCATATACAGTGCTACAATAGGAGTGACTGACCATAGACTGAGACCTGAAAGGGAGAGTACTACACTCAGTGCTCATATAATCATGTTTATACTTGTGATGATAAGAACATATGTACATTCAATTAAAATAAAACATTTCTGAAACTGTTACACAGCTTAAATGGAGTGCTTTATGCATTTATACCACACACAGCTGTGAGGCTTTTGAATCTGCTTCTGTTAGTAGGTACATTTCTGCACACTAATCTCTGCATTATTATGGCACCAGGCTTATATTGTAGGTGTTCTAATTTGATACAACATATGTTGTGGCACAACTGTGAAACATCATGAGCATCAGACAAGCCAGTGCATGCATATTGGATAGCAAAAGCAAATATATCCCAGTGCACTTTGAGGCAATCATGAACACTGCCAAACTTTACGCCGCGTTTCCCATATTCATAAATGTCCGAATGGCCGTGCCATGTAAAACCGGTACCATTTATTGATATATGTTTGTCGAAATGCTTCGAAAGCCTGTTAGTTTTATTTTCTAATAGTTTTTTAGTATTTTCATAAAATTTCAAGGCCAATTTGTTCAACTGGAAAAGAAAATAAACAATATTTTGATGTTTCTGATATTTTCCAATGAATATGTCAGTGATTACAGCTGAAAATTGCTATTAATGGACCCAAAAGTGACTTTAAAGGGAAGACATTCCCTTTACTTTAATGCAACATGTTGCTCTTTTTAAAACTGAAACACTTCAGTTCAGTTCAAAGTACACATGAAGTGTCGAAAGACTTTAGACTAAGTTCCGTATACGCGGTACGGCCAAAATGGAGAAATCGGAGAAAAGCGCGGTGTCAGCAGGTCAACCATCATAAAGCGTAACTGGTTTGCAGTCATTAAAAAAAACACCATAGTTTCTCAGTCTCAGTATGTTAAGGTTCTCAGAGAAAGCTAAATAAATATCATATGTGCTCAATGAAAATTCATCACATTCCTTAAGGCATCAGGGGACAGTAAAATATAGTGTTTTTCTGACCGGCCCCCCTTACAATATTTGAACTTGAATAGCATGCACCTGTATCAGCCAGGGCATATGGTTACTGTCACAAAGTGCTCTAATGATGAGCAAAAACTGAACATGACAAAAAGAAACCATCTACAGCTTTGCATACCCTGTCAGTCATCAATTAGCATGTACCCCACCCACTATTTTTAACGGGAAAAAAACCCTGACTGCACAGCATTTTGTCATACTGCAAAACTTTATGGGTCAATAACCAGCATCTAATACATATTCAGGCACCTTCATCAGTAAATTAGAATCACGAAAACAGATAGCAAACATGCTCCCATCCAATAAACTTTTTCAGTAATCCTCGGTGAAGAAAACAGCTATTTTCAAACCCGGAAATCCTCTCCTGCTATTTGTATAAAGCGCCGTGTCCTTGACCTGCCAAAGAATATGGAAGCCAGAATTTTAGTCTCGAATTTCACTTCAGCTGACACAACTGTTTATTCTAAAACTCTGAATTGGTACAAAAAATTTATAGATTTCAATTTATAACAGCAACCATGCCTTTTTGGACCCCTGTACTGAAATATTTTCTTAATCGTCCACTGCCAAATGCGAAACTGTCCCCTGATGCCTTAATTTTTGATGATATGTCTGTAATCTGACCAAATATTACCCCAACTTGTAATTTGGTACATTATCAATGCAACACAATCAAATAAACTTTGTTGAAATGTAACATGTTGCGTTCTTTGCAGATTTAGAATTTTGCTATTTATCCAGCTCGGCGAGCTGCGAATCGGACAAAACCAAATACTGGTACCCACAGTTCTTGCTGCCTGTGAATGTCACTTTTTAACAATAAACCTACTATAGCTCAACAAAGTCTATCCTACAGTGCCATTATCATGAATTTACATTGACTCCTAGTGACTGAATCTGTTACTATGGACTGTAAAGCCAATGCACCCCCTTGTTAGGCCATAGTAAGCCAGCCTATCTGGTCAACAGCATATCATGTATAACATATTCCTGATCAGCATCTACACTGCTGCAGAGGCTCTAATTAAGCAATAAAACACTTACGACTGCAAGAAGAATGTCTTTTGAACTTCTAGATGTGTTCTCTGAGGCCAGCACAGGCATATACAGTGCTACAATAGGAGTGACTGACCATAGACTGAGACCTGAAAGGGAGAGTACTACACTCAGTGCTCATATAATCATGTTTATACTTGTGATGATAAGAACATATGTACATTCAATTAAAATAAAACATTTCTGAAACTGTTACACAGCTTAAATGGAGTGCTTTATGCATTTATACCACACACAGCTGTGAGGCTTTTGAATCTGCTTCTGTTAGTAGGTACATTTCTGCACACTAATCTCTGCATTATTATGGCACCAGGCTTATATTGTAGGTGTTCTAATTTGATACAACATATGTTGTGGCACAACTGTGAAACATCATGAGCATCAGACAAGCCAGTGCATGCATATTGGATAGCAAAAGCAAATATATCCCAGTGCACTTTGAGGCAATCATGAACACTGCCAAACTTTACGCCGCGTTTCCCATATTCATAAATGTCCGAATGGCCGTGCCATGTAAAACCGGTACCATTTATTGATATATGTTTGTCGAAATGCTTCGAAAGCCTGTTAGTTTTATTTTCTAATAGTTTTTTAGTATTTTCATAAAATTTCAAGGCCAATTTGTTCAACTGGAAAAGAAAATAAACAATATTTTGATGTTTCTGATATTTTCCAATGAATATGTCAGTGATTACAGCTGAAAATTGCTATTAATGGACCCAAAAGTGACTTTAAAGGGAAGACATTCCCTTTACTTTAATGCAACATGTTGCTCTTTTTAAAACTGAAACACTTCAGTTCAGTTCAAAGTACACATGAAGTGTCGAAAGACTTTAGACTAAGTTCCGTATACGCGGTACGGCCAAAATGGAGAAATCGGAGAAAAGCGCGGTGTCAGCAGGTCAACCATCATAAAGCGTAACTGGTTTGCAGTCATTAAAAAAAACACCATAGTTTCTCAGTCTCAGTATGTTAAGGTTCTCAGAGAAAGCTAAATAAATATCATATGTGCTCAATGAAAATTCATCACATTCCTTAAGGCATCAGGGGACAGTAAAATATAGTGTTTTTCTGACCGGCCCCCCTTACAATATTTGAACTTGAATAGCATGCACCTGTATCAGCCAGGGCATATGGTTACTGTCACAAAGTGCTCTAATGATGAGCAAAAACTGAACATGACAAAAAGAAACCATCTACAGCTTTGCATACCCTGTCAGTCATCAATTAGCATGTACCCCACCCACTATTTTTAACGGGAAAAAAACCCTGACTGCACAGCATTTTGTCATACTGCAAAACTTTATGGGTCAATAACCAGCATCTAATACATATTCAGGCACCTTCATCAGTAAATTAGAATCACGAAAACAGATAGCAAACATGCTCCCATCCAATAAACTTTTTCAGTAATCCTCGGTGAAGAAAACAGCTATTTTCAAACCCGGAAATCCTCTCCTGCTATTTGTATAAAGCGCCGTGTCCTTGACCTGCCAAAGAATATGGAAGCCAGAATTTTAGTCTCGAATTTCACTTCAGCTGACACAACTGTTTATTCTAAAACTCTGAATTGGTACAAAAAATTTATAGATTTCAATTTATAACAGCAACCATGCCTTTTTGGACCCCTGTACTGAAATATTTTCTTAATCGTCCACTGCCAAATGCGAAACTGTCCCCTGATGCCTTAATTTTTGATGATATGTCTGTAATCTGACCAAATATTACCCCAACTTGTAATTTGGTACATTATCAATGCAACACAATCAAATAAACTTTGTTGAAATGTAACATGTTGCGTTCTTTGCAGATTTAGAATTTTGCTATTTATCCAGCTCGGCGAGCTGCGAATCGGACAAAACCAAATACTGGTACCCACAGTTCTTGCTGCCTGTGAATGTCACTTTTTAACAATAAACCTACTATAGCTCAACAAAGTCTATCCTACAGTGCCATTATCATGAATTTACATTGACTCCTAGTGACTGAATCTGTTACTATGGACTGTAAAGCCAATGCACCCCCTTGTTAGGCCATAGTAAGCCAGCCTATCTGGTCAACAGCATATCATGTATAACATATTCCTGATCAGCATCTACACTGCTGCAGAGGCTCTAATTAAGCAATAAAACACTTACGACTGCAAGAAGAATGTCTTTTGAACTTCTAGATGTGTTCTCTGAGGCCAGCACAGGCATATACAGTGCTACAATAGGAGTGACTGACCATAGACTGAGACCTGAAAGGGAGAGTACTACACTCAGTGCTCATATAATCATGTTTATACTTGTGATGATAAGAACATATGTACATTCAATTAAAATAAAACATTTCTGAAACTGTTACACAGCTTAAATGGAGTGCTTTATGCATTTATACCACACACAGCTGTGAGGCTTTTGAATCTGCTTCTGTTAGTAGGTACATTTCTGCACACTAATCTCTGCATTATTATGGCACCAGGCTTATATTGTAGGTGTTCTAATTTGATACAACATATGTTGTGGCACAACTGTGAAACATCATGAGCATCAGACAAGCCAGTGCATGCATATTGGATAGCAAAAGCAAATATATCCCAGTGCACTTTGAGGCAATCATGAACACTGCCAAACTTTACGCCGCGTTTCCCATATTCATAAATGTCCGAATGGCCGTGCCATGTAAAACCGGTACCATTTATTGATATATGTTTGTCGAAATGCTTCGAAAGCCTGTTAGTTTTATTTTCTAATAGTTTTTTAGTATTTTCATAAAATTTCAAGGCCAATTTGTTCAACTGGAAAAGAAAATAAACAATATTTTGATGTTTCTGATATTTTCCAATGAATATGTCAGTGATTACAGCTGAAAATTGCTATTAATGGACCCAAAAGTGACTTTAAAGGGAAGACATTCCCTTTACTTTAATGCAACATGTTGCTCTTTTTAAAACTGAAACACTTCAGTTCAGTTCAAAGTACACATGAAGTGTCGAAAGACTTTAGACTAAGTTCCGTATACGCGGTACGGCCAAAATGGAGAAATCGGAGAAAAGCGCGGTGTCAGCAGGTCAACCATCATAAAGCGTAACTGGTTTGCAGTCATTAAAAAAAACACCATAGTTTCTCAGTCTCAGTATGTTAAGGTTCTCAGAGAAAGCTAAATAAATATCATATGTGCTCAATGAAAATTCATCACATTCCTTAAGGCATCAGGGGACAGTAAAATATAGTGTTTTTCTGACCGGCCCCCCTTACAATATTTGAACTTGAATAGCATGCACCTGTATCAGCCAGGGCATATGGTTACTGTCACAAAGTGCTCTAATGATGAGCAAAAACTGAACATGACAAAAAGAAACCATCTACAGCTTTGCATACCCTGTCAGTCATCAATTAGCATGTACCCCACCCACTATTTTTAACGGGAAAAAAACCCTGACTGCACAGCATTTTGTCATACTGCAAAACTTTATGGGTCAATAACCAGCATCTAATACATATTCAGGCACCTTCATCAGTAAATTAGAATCACGAAAACAGATAGCAAACATGCTCCCATCCAATAAACTTTTTCAGTAATCCTCGGTGAAGAAAACAGCTATTTTCAAACCCGGAAATCCTCTCCTGCTATTTGTATAAAGCGCCGTGTCCTTGACCTGCCAAAGAATATGGAAGCCAGAATTTTAGTCTCGAATTTCACTTCAGCTGACACAACTGTTTATTCTAAAACTCTGAATTGGTACAAAAAATTTATAGATTTCAATTTATAACAGCAACCATGCCTTTTTGGACCCCTGTACTGAAATATTTTCTTAATCGTCCACTGCCAAATGCGAAACTGTCCCCTGATGCCTTAATTTTTGATGATATGTCTGTAATCTGACCAAATATTACCCCAACTTGTAATTTGGTACATTATCAATGCAACACAATCAAATAAACTTTGTTGAAATGTAACATGTTGCGTTCTTTGCAGATTTAGAATTTTGCTATTTATCCAGCTCGGCGAGCTGCGAATCGGACAAAACCAAATACTGGTACCCACAGTTCTTGCTGCCTGTGAATGTCACTTTTTAACAATAAACCTACTATAGCTCAACAAAGTCTATCCTACAGTGCCATTATCATGAATTTACATTGACTCCTAGTGACTGAATCTGTTACTATGGACTGTAAAGCCAATGCACCCCCTTGTTAGGCCATAGTAAGCCAGCCTATCTGGTCAACAGCATATCATGTATAACATATTCCTGATCAGCATCTACACTGCTGCAGAGGCTCTAATTAAGCAATAAAACACTTACGACTGCAAGAAGAATGTCTTTTGAACTTCTAGATGTGTTCTCTGAGGCCAGCACAGGCATATACAGTGCTACAATAGGAGTGACTGACCATAGACTGAGACCTGAAAGGGAGAGTACTACACTCAGTGCTCATATAATCATGTTTATACTTGTGATGATAAGAACATATGTACATTC
This sequence comes from Ctena decussata, assembly GCA_963989385.1. NCBI lineage: Eukaryota > Metazoa > Mollusca > Bivalvia > Lucinida > Lucinidae > Ctena > Ctena decussata. The sequence goes on from CAXDIV010000046.1 coordinate 52,497, forward strand.
AATTAAAATAAAACATTTCTGAAACTGTTACACAGCTTAAATGGAGTGCTTTATGCATTTATACCACACACAGCTGTGAGGCTTTTGAATCTGCTTCTGTTAGTAGGTACATTTCTGCACACTAATCTCTGCATTATTATGGCACCAGGCTTATATTGTAGGTGTTCTAATTTGATACAACATATGTTGTGGCACAACTGTGAAACATCATGAGCATCAGACAAGCCAGTGCATGCATATTGGATAGCAAAAGCAAATATATCCCAGTGCACTTTGAGGCAATCATGAACACTGCCAAACTTTACGCCGCGTTTCCCATATTCATAAATGTCCGAATGGCCGTGCCATGTAAAACCGGTACCATTTATTGATATATGTTTGTCGAAATGCTTCGAAAGCCTGTTAGTTTTATTTTCTAATAGTTTTTTAGTATTTTCATAAAATTTCAAGGCCAATTTGTTCAACTGGAAAAGAAAATAAACAATATTTTGATGTTTCTGATATTTTCCAATGAATATGTCAGTGATTACAGCTGAAAATTGCTATTAATGGACCCAAAAGTGACTTTAAAGGGAAGACATTCCCTTTACTTTAATGCAACATGTTGCTCTTTTTAAAACTGAAACACTTCAGTTCAGTTCAAAGTACACATGAAGTGTCGAAAGACTTTAGACTAAGTTCCGTATACGCGGTACGGCCAAAATGGAGAAATCGGAGAAAAGCGCGGTGTCAGCAGGTCAACCATCATAAAGCGTAACTGGTTTGCAGTCATTAAAAAAAACACCATAGTTTCTCAGTCTCAGTATGTTAAGGTTCTCAGAGAAAGCTAAATAAATATCATATGTGCTCAATGAAAATTCATCACATTCCTTAAGGCATCAGGGGACAGTAAAATATAGTGTTTTTCTGACCGGCCCCCCTTACAATATTTGAACTTGAATAGCATGCACCTGTATCAGCCAGGGCATATGGTTACTGTCACAAAGTGCTCTAATGATGAGCAAAAACTGAACATGACAAAAAGAAACCATCTACAGCTTTGCATACCCTGTCAGTCATCAATTAGCATGTACCCCACCCACTATTTTTAACGGGAAAAAAACCCTGACTGCACAGCATTTTGTCATACTGCAAAACTTTATGGGTCAATAACCAGCATCTAATACATATTCAGGCACCTTCATCAGTAAATTAGAATCACGAAAACAGATAGCAAACATGCTCCCATCCAATAAACTTTTTCAGTAATCCTCGGTGAAGAAAACAGCTATTTTCAAACCCGGAAATCCTCTCCTGCTATTTGTATAAAGCGCCGTGTCCTTGACCTGCCAAAGAATATGGAAGCCAGAATTTTAGTCTCGAATTTCACTTCAGCTGACACAACTGTTTATTCTAAAACTCTGAATTGGTACAAAAAATTTATAGATTTCAATTTATAACAGCAACCATGCCTTTTTGGACCCCTGTACTGAAATATTTTCTTAATCGTCCACTGCCAAATGCGAAACTGTCCCCTGATGCCTTAATTTTTGATGATATGTCTGTAATCTGACCAAATATTACCCCAACTTGTAATTTGGTACATTATCAATGCAACACAATCAAATAAACTTTGTTGAAATGTAACATGTTGCGTTCTTTGCAGATTTAGAATTTTGCTATTTATCCAGCTCGGCGAGCTGCGAATCGGACAAAACCAAATACTGGTACCCACAGTTCTTGCTGCCTGTGAATGTCACTTTTTAACAATAAACCTACTATAGCTCAACAAAGTCTATCCTACAGTGCCATTATCATGAATTTACATTGACTCCTAGTGACTGAATCTGTTACTATGGACTGTAAAGCCAATGCACCCCCTTGTTAGGCCATAGTAAGCCAGCCTATCTGGTCAACAGCATATCATGTATAACATATTCCTGATCAGCATCTACACTGCTGCAGAGGCTCTAATTAAGCAATAAAACACTTACGACTGCAAGAAGAATGTCTTTTGAACTTCTAGATGTGTTCTCTGAGGCCAGCACAGGCATATACAGTGCTACAATAGGAGTGACTGACCATAGACTGAGACCTGAAAGGGAGAGTACTACACTCAGTGCTCATATAATCATGTTTATACTTGTGATGATAAGAACATATGTACATTCAATTAAAATAAAACATTTCTGAAACTGTTACACAGCTTAAATGGAGTGCTTTATGCATTTATACCACACACAGCTGTGAGGCTTTTGAATCTGCTTCTGTTAGTAGGTACATTTCTGCACACTAATCTCTGCATTATTATGGCACCAGGCTTATATTGTAGGTGTTCTAATTTGATACAACATATGTTGTGGCACAACTGTGAAACATCATGAGCATCAGACAAGCCAGTGCATGCATATTGGATAGCAAAAGCAAATATATCCCAGTGCACTTTGAGGCAATCATGAACACTGCCAAACTTTACGCCGCGTTTCCCATATTCATAAATGTCCGAATGGCCGTGCCATGTAAAACCGGTACCATTTATTGATATATGTTTGTCGAAATGCTTCGAAAGCCTGTTAGTTTTATTTTCTAATAGTTTTTTAGTATTTTCATAAAATTTCAAGGCCAATTTGTTCAACTGGAAAAGAAAATAAACAATATTTTGATGTTTCTGATATTTTCCAATGAATATGTCAGTGATTACAGCTGAAAATTGCTATTAATGGACCCAAAAGTGACTTTAAAGGGAAGACATTCCCTTTACTTTAATGCAACATGTTGCTCTTTTTAAAACTGAAACACTTCAGTTCAGTTCAAAGTACACATGAAGTGTCGAAAGACTTTAGACTAAGTTCCGTATACGCGGTACGGCCAAAATGGAGAAATCGGAGAAAAGCGCGGTGTCAGCAGGTCAACCATCATAAAGCGTAACTGGTTTGCAGTCATTAAAAAAAACACCATAGTTTCTCAGTCTCAGTATGTTAAGGTTCTCAGAGAAAGCTAAATAAATATCATATGTGCTCAATGAAAATTCATCACATTCCTTAAGGCATCAGGGGACAGTAAAATATAGTGTTTTTCTGACCGGCCCCCCTTACAATATTTGAACTTGAATAGCATGCACCTGTATCAGCCAGGGCATATGGTTACTGTCACAAAGTGCTCTAATGATGAGCAAAAACTGAACATGACAAAAAGAAACCATCTACAGCTTTGCATACCCTGTCAGTCATCAATTAGCATGTACCCCACCCACTATTTTTAACGGGAAAAAAACCCTGACTGCACAGCATTTTGTCATACTGCAAAACTTTATGGGTCAATAACCAGCATCTAATACATATTCAGGCACCTTCATCAGTAAATTAGAATCACGAAAACAGATAGCAAACATGCTCCCATCCAATAAACTTTTTCAGTAATCCTCGGTGAAGAAAACAGCTATTTTCAAACCCGGAAATCCTCTCCTGCTATTTGTATAAAGCGCCGTGTCCTTGACCTGCCAAAGAATATGGAAGCCAGAATTTTAGTCTCGAATTTCACTTCAGCTGACACAACTGTTTATTCTAAAACTCTGAATTGGTACAAAAAATTTATAGATTTCAATTTATAACAGCAACCATGCCTTTTTGGACCCCTGTACTGAAATATTTTCTTAATCGTCCACTGCCAAATGCGAAACTGTCCCCTGATGCCTTAATTTTTGATGATATGTCTGTAATCTGACCAAATATTACCCCAACTTGTAATTTGGTACATTATCAATGCAACACAATCAAATAAACTTTGTTGAAATGTAACATGTTGCGTTCTTTGCAGATTTAGAATTTTGCTATTTATCCAGCTCGGCGAGCTGCGAATCGGACAAAACCAAATACTGGTACCCACAGTTCTTGCTGCCTGTGAATGTCACTTTTTAACAATAAACCTACTATAGCTCAACAAAGTCTATCCTACAGTGCCATTATCATGAATTTACATTGACTCCTAGTGACTGAATCTGTTACTATGGACTGTAAAGCCAATGCACCCCCTTGTTAGGCCATAGTAAGCCAGCCTATCTGGTCAACAGCATATCATGTATAACATATTCCTGATCAGCATCTACACTGCTGCAGAGGCTCTAATTAAGCAATAAAACACTTACGACTGCAAGAAGAATGTCTTTTGAACTTCTAGATGTGTTCTCTGAGGCCAGCACAGGCATATACAGTGCTACAATAGGAGTGACTGACCATAGACTGAGACCTGAAAGGGAGAGTACTACACTCAGTGCTCATATAATCATGTTTATACTTGTGATGATAAGAACATATGTACATTCAATTAAAATAAAACATTTCTGAAACTGTTACACAGCTTAAATGGAGTGCTTTATGCATTTATACCACACACAGCTGTGAGGCTTTTGAATCTGCTTCTGTTAGTAGGTACATTTCTGCACACTAATCTCTGCATTATTATGGCACCAGGCTTATATTGTAGGTGTTCTAATTTGATACAACATATGTTGTGGCACAACTGTGAAACATCATGAGCATCAGACAAGCCAGTGCATGCATATTGGATAGCAAAAGCAAATATATCCCAGTGCACTTTGAGGCAATCATGAACACTGCCAAACTTTACGCCGCGTTTCCCATATTCATAAATGTCCGAATGGCCGTGCCATGTAAAACCGGTACCATTTATTGATATATGTTTGTCGAAATGCTTCGAAAGCCTGTTAGTTTTATTTTCTAATAGTTTTTTAGTATTTTCATAAAATTTCAAGGCCAATTTGTTCAACTGGAAAAGAAAATAAACAATATTTTGATGTTTCTGATATTTTCCAATGAATATGTCAGTGATTACAGCTGAAAATTGCTATTAATGGACCCAAAAGTGACTTTAAAGGGAAGACATTCCCTTTACTTTAATGCAACATGTTGCTCTTTTTAAAACTGAAACACTTCAGTTCAGTTCAAAGTACACATGAAGTGTCGAAAGACTTTAGACTAAGTTCCGTATACGCGGTACGGCCAAAATGGAGAAATCGGAGAAAAGCGCGGTGTCAGCAGGTCAACCATCATAAAGCGTAACTGGTTTGCAGTCATTAAAAAAAACACCATAGTTTCTCAGTCTCAGTATGTTAAGGTTCTCAGAGAAAGCTAAATAAATATCATATGTGCTCAATGAAAATTCATCACATTCCTTAAGGCATCAGGGGACAGTAAAATATAGTGTTTTTCTGACCGGCCCCCCTTACAATATTTGAACTTGAATAGCATGCACCTGTATCAGCCAGGGCATATGGTTACTGTCACAAAGTGCTCTAATGATGAGCAAAAACTGAACATGACAAAAAGAAACCATCTACAGCTTTGCATACCCTGTCAGTCATCAATTAGCATGTACCCCACCCACTATTTTTAACGGGAAAAAAACCCTGACTGCACAGCATTTTGTCATACTGCAAAACTTTATGGGTCAATAACCAGCATCTAATACATATTCAGGCACCTTCATCAGTAAATTAGAATCACGAAAACAGATAGCAAACATGCTCCCATCCAATAAACTTTTTCAGTAATCCTCGGTGAAGAAAACAGCTATTTTCAAACCCGGAAATCCTCTCCTGCTATTTGTATAAAGCGCCGTGTCCTTGACCTGCCAAAGAATATGGAAGCCAGAATTTTAGTCTCGAATTTCACTTCAGCTGACACAACTGTTTATTCTAAAACTCTGAATTGGTACAAAAAATTTATAGATTTCAATTTATAACAGCAACCATGCCTTTTTGGACCCCTGTACTGAAATATTTTCTTAATCGTCCACTGCCAAATGCGAAACTGTCCCCTGATGCCTTAGGTAAAAGAAACAGTCAAACAAAGTTGCGCCCCGTAGACGCTCTCCATATATTGGTTCTCCACTTGCAATTATGAATCATTTTCGAAGCTGGGACAATCAGCGTCTTCCGCTTGAGTGCGCATGACAGGAAGTCATAACCTGTCTGAATACATAGGCTTGAAGCCGCAAGCCAAAAAAGCCCATCTCTTAAATGATTTTTTCAGGGCGCCAGATAAGGTGGGTTTCTGAGGATAAGTCTTGAGATATGTTGTTTCTTATTTTTCAACAAAAACATATGCTGTGACCCTTAACTAGAACCGTCTCGCCAAGTCTTATGTGGTGTCACAACAATGCTTTATGGAGAAATATGGAAAATCCTATTACATCCCCTTACACCCCCTACCGTCGCCCACGTGCACACACTTTATCTGGAGCACTGATTTTTCATCTATAGCGATGACGCAAGATACCATAACAACATTGCTTGTCGGAATATGATATTTGAACTCGCCGAATACGGGGTTATTGTATAATTCTGCGAAAAGATGGGTTACTCTTTCGAAATAACACCCAAACCTCTGATCCGCCTTATAAGACGGATCGAGATTTCTAGATTGTTTCGGAGAGACGACACTGTCTTATAATTAAATAATAGTTTTAGTCAATACTCTGTTATTTGTTTTCTAGAGAAACTTGCGAGTTC
>CAXDIV010000047.1:0-101000 GCA_963989385.1 Ctena decussata
TCATACAAGCAAGCAGTAGCGGTTTGAAATTTTCACAATTTGGGCTACACGTTCGGGACGATTCGTGACCTTAGGTGACTTGCACAATTCGGGCTGAAACTAGTGCCAAATGAGAGGGTTGGGATAAACATTCAATTGACCATATGTGCCAAAAATTCTCGTTCTTTAGTTTTCGAGTTATAGCCCCTGGAAGTCGAAAACTGCACGACTTTGCCCTCGAATATCTCGACAACGGAGAAAGGAGAATTTCAGGGCACTTTCTCCCAAGAAATATATGGGAATTATCTGTAATTTAGCACAGTGTCAGAACGATTCGTGAAAGTCACCTTTTAAGAATAACTTCCACTGCAGGCCCATATATAAAAGTTTGCTCCTTTATTACTCTGCACATGGACAATTATTTGCGCTGTTATTTGCCCCAGGCATGTACGTATGTAATTACCGTTTACAGTGTAAAGATGGATGTTATCGGTCGCTGAACGTCGGAGCAGTAGGCGTTTAATGCATTTTCCCATAGGGTCCAATGCAAAATTGACACCTCATTTTCTCCATTCTCAAGAGCTTTGAGTCTCTGCAAAACATATACATGTGTAGACACAAATAAGTGAAATAGAATGAAGGCTATTTCAGCTTTAGCTTTTATTCCGTTTGGGAGCTAAAGTCGCACAAACTTTTGTTTACAAAAATTTCGATGGCCTATAGTTCGCAAGTTATGCAATCAGTTGACATAAGATTGTGCATGCATGTAGACATGTTAATGACCTTTATATATGCCAAGTTTCAGATGGCTACCTACTCATACAAGCAAGCAGTAGCGGTTTGAAATTTTCACAATTTGGGCTACACGTTCGGGACGATTCGTGACCTTAGGTGACTTGCACAATTCGGGCTGAAACTAGTGCCAAATGAGAGGGTTGGGATAAACATTCAATTGACCATATGTGCCAAAAATTCTCGTTCTTTAGTTTTCGAGTTATAGCCCCTGGAAGTCGAAAACTGCACGACTTTGCCCTCGAATATCTCGACAACGGAGAAAGGAGAATTTCAGGGCACTTTCTCCCAAGAAATATATGGGAATTATCTGTAATTTAGCACAGTTTCAGAACGATTCGTGAAAGTCACCTTTTAAGAATAACTTCCACTGCAGGCCCATATATAAAAGTTTGCTCCTTTATTACTCTGCACATGGACAATTATTTGCGCTGTTATTTGCCCCAGGCATGTACCTATGTAATTACCGTTTACAGTGTAAAGATGGATGTTATCGGTCGCTGAACGTCGGAGCAGTAGGCGTTTAATGCATTTTCCCATAGGGTCCAATGCAAAATTGACACCTCATTTTCTCCATTCTCAAGAGCTTTGAGTCTCTGCAAAACATATACATGTGTAGACACAAATAAGTGAAATAGAATGAAGGCTATTTCAGCTTTAGCTTTTATTCCGTTTGGGAGCTAAAGTCGCACAAACTTTTGTTTACAAAAATTTCGATGGCCTATAGTTCGCAAGTTATGCAATCAGTTGACATAAGATTGTGCATGCATGTAGACATGTTAATGACCTTTATATATGCCAAGTTTCAGATGGCTACCTACTCATACAAGCAAGCAGTAGCGGTTTGAAATTTTCACAATTTGGGCTACACGTTCGGGACGATTCGTGACCTTAGGTGACTTGCACAATTCGGGCTGAAACTAGTGCCAAATGAGAGGGTTGGGATAAACATTCAATTGACCATATGTGCCAAAAATTCTCGTTCTTTAGTTTTCGAGTTATAGCCCCTGGAAGTCGAAAACTGCACGACTTTGCCCTCGAATATCTCGACAACGGAGAAAGGAGAATTTCAGGGCACTTTCTCCCAAGAAATATATGGGAATTATCTGTAATTTAGCACAGTTTCAGAACGATTCGTGAAAGTCACCTTTTAAGAATAACTTCCACTGCAGGCCCATATATAAAAGTTTGCTCCTTTATTACTCTGCACATGGACAATTCTTTGCGCTGTTATTTGCCCCAGGCATGTACCTATGTAATTACCGTTTACAGTGTAAAGATGGATGTTATCGGTCGCTGAACGTCGGAGCAGTAGGCGTTTAATGCATTTTCCCATAGGGTCCAATGCAAAATTGACACCTCATTTTCTCCATTCTCAAGAGCTTTGAGTCTCTGCAAAACATATACATGTGTAGACACAAATAAGTGAAATAGAATGAAGGCTATTTCAGCTTTAGCTTTTATTCCGTTTGGGAGCTAAAGTCGCACAAACTTTTGTTTACAAAAATTTCGATGGCCTATAGTTCGCAAGTTATGCAATCAGTTGACATAAGATTGTGCATGCATGTAGACATGTTAATGACCTTTATATATGCCAAGTTTCAGATGGCTACCTACTCATACAAGCAAGCAGTAGCGGTTTGAAATTTTCACAATTTGGGCTACACGTTCGGGACGATTCGTGACCTTAGGTGACTTGCACAATTCGGGCTGAAACTAGTGCCAAATGAGAGGGTTGGGATAAACATTCAATTGACCATATGTGCCAAAAATTCTCGTTCTTTAGTTTTCGAGTTATAGCCCCTGGAAGTCGAAAACTGCACGACTTTGCCCTCGAATATCTCGACAACGGAGAAAGGAGAATTTCAGGGCACTTTCTCCCAAGAAATATATGGGAATTATCTGTAATTTAGCACAGTGTCAGAACGATTCGTGAAAGTCACCTTTTAAGAATAACTTCCACTGCAGGCCCATATATAAAAGTTTGCTCCTTTATTACTCTGCACATGGACAATTATTTGCGCTGTTATTTGCCCCAGGCATGTACGTATGTAATTACCGTTTACAGTGTAAAGATGGATGTTATCGGTCGCTGAACGTCGGAGCAGTAGGCGTTTAATGCATTTTCCCATAGGGTCCAATGCAAAATTGACACCTCATTTTCTCCATTCTCAAGAGCTTTGAGTCTCTGCAAAACATATACATGTGTAGACACAAATAAGTGAAATAGAATGAAGGCTATTTCAGCTTTAGCTTTTATTCCGTTTGGGAGCTAAAGTCGCACAAACTTTTGTTTACAAAAATTTCGATGGCCTATAGTTCGCAAGTTATGCAATCAGTTGACATAAGATTGTGCATGCATGTAGACATGTTAATGACCTTTATATATGCCAAGTTTCAGATGGCTACCTACTCATACAAGCAAGCAGTAGCGGTTTGAAATTTTCACAATTTGGGCTACACGTTCGGGACGATTCGTGACCTTAGGTGACTTGCACAATTCGGGCTGAAACTAGTGCCAAATGAGAGGGTTGGGATAAACATTCAATTGACCATATGTGCCAAAAATTCTCGTTCTTTAGTTTTCGAGTTATAGCCCCTGGAAGTCGAAAACTGCACGACTTTGCCCTCGAATATCTCGACAACGGAGAAAGGAGAATTTCAGGGCACTTTCTCCCAAGAAATATATGGGAATTATCTGTAATTTAGCACAGTTTCAGAACGATTCGTGAAAGTCACCTTTTAAGAATAACTTCCACTGCAGGCCCATATATAAAAGTTTGCTCCTTTATTACTCTGCACATGGACAATTATTTGCGCTGTTATTTGCCCCAGGCATGTACCTATGTAATTACCGTTTACAGTGTAAAGATGGATGTTATCGGTCGCTGAACGTCGGAGCAGTAGGCGTTTAATGCATTTTCCCATAGGGTCCAATGCAAAATTGACACCTCATTTTCTCCATTCTCAAGAGCTTTGAGTCTCTGCAAAACATATACATGTGTAGACACAAATAAGTAAAATAGAATGAAGGCTATTTCAGCTTTAGCTTTTATTCCGTTTGGGAGCTAAAGTCGCACAAACTTTTGTTTACAAAAATTTCGATGGCCTATAGTTCGCAAGTTATGCAATCAGTTGACATAAGATTGTGCATGCATGTAGACATGTTAATGACCTTTATATATGCCAAGTTTCAGATGGCTACCTACTCATACAAGCAAGCAGTAGCGGTTTGAAATTTTCACAATTTGGGCTACACGTTCGGGACGATTCGTGACCTTAGGTGACTTGCACAATTCGGGCTGAAACTAGTGCCAAATGAGAGGGTTGGGATAAACATTCAATTGACCATATGTGCCAAAAATTCTCGTTCTTTAGTTTTCGAGTTATAGCCCCTGGAAGTCGAAAACTGCACGACTTTGCCCTCGAATATCTCGACAACGGAGAAAGGAGAATTTCAGGGCACTTTCTCCCAAGAAATATATGGGAATTATCTGTAATTTAGCACAGTTTCAGAACGATTCGTGAAAGTCACCTTTTAAGAATAACTTCCACTGCAGGCCCATATATAAAAGTTTGCTCCTTTATTACTCTGCACATGGACATTATTTGCGCTGTTATTTGCCCCAGGCATGTACCTATGTAATTACCGTTTACAGTGTAAAGATGGATGTTATCGGTCGCTGAACGTCGGAGCAGTAGGCGTTTAATGCATTTTCCCATAGGGTCCAATGCAAAATTGACACCTCATTTTCTCCATTCTCAAGAGCTTTGAGTCTCTGCAAAACATATACATGTGTAGACACAAATAAGTGAAATAGAATGAAGGCTATTTCAGCTTTAGCTTTTATTCCGTTTGGGAGCTAAAGTCGCACAAACTTTTGTTTACAAAAATTTCGATGGCCTATAGTTCGCAAGTTATGCAATCAGTTGACATAAGATTGTGCATGCATGTAGACATGTTAATGACCTTTATATATGCCAAGTTTCAGATGGCTACCTACTCATACAAGCAAGCAGTAGCGGTTTGAAATTTTCACAATTTGGGCTACACGTTCGGGACGATTCGTGACCTTAGGTGACTTGCACAATTCGGGCTGAAACTAGTGCCAAATGAGAGGGTTGGGATAAACATTCAATTGACCATATGTGCCAAAAATTCTCGTTCTTTAGTTTTCGAGTTATAGCCCCTGGAAGTCGAAAACTGCACAACTTTGCCCTCGAATATCTCGACAACGGAGAAAGGAGAATTTCAGGGCACTTTCTCCCAAGAAATATATGGGAATTATCTGTAATTTAGCACAGTTTCAGAACGATTCGTGAAAGTCACCTTTTAAGAATAACTTCCACTGCAGGCCCATATATAAAAGTTTGCTCCTTTATTACTCTGCACATGGACAATTATTTGCGCTGTTATTTGCCCCAGGCATGTACCTATGTAATTACCGTTTACAGTGTAAAGATGGATGTTATCGGTCGCTGAACGTCGGAGCAGTAGGCGTTTAATGCATTTTCCCATAGGGTCCAATGCAAAATTGACACCTCATTTTCTCCATTCTCAAGAGCTTTGAGTCTCTGCAAAACATATACATGTGTAAACACAAATAAGTGAAATAGAATGAAGGCTATTTCAGCTTTAGCTTTTATTCCGTTTGGGAGCTAAAGTCGCACAAACTTTTGTTTACAAAAATTTCGATGGCCTATAGTTCGCAAGTTATGCAATCAGTTGACATAAGATTGTGCATGCATGTAGACATGTTAATGACCTTTATATATGCCAAGTTTCAGATGGCTACCTACTCATACAAGCAAGCAGTAGCGGTTTGAAATTTTCACAATTTGGGCTACACGTTCGGGACGATTCGTGACCTTAGGTGACTTGCACAATTCGGGCTGAAACTAGTGCCAAATGAGAGGGTTGGGATAAACATTCAATTGACCATATGTGCCAAAAATTCTCGTTCTTTAGTTTTCGAGTTATAGCCCCTGGAAGTCGAAAACTGCACGACTTTGCCCTCGAATATCTCGACAACGGAGAAAGGAGAATTTCAGGGCACTTTCTCCCAAGAAATATATGGGAATTATCTGTAATTTAGCACAGTTTCAGAACGATTCGTGAAAGTCACCTTTTAAGAATAACTTCCACTGCAGGCCCATATATAAAAGTTTGCTCCTTTATTACTCTGCACATGGACAATTATTTGCGCTGTTATTTGCCCCAGGCATGTACCTATGTAATTACCGTTTACAGTGTAAAGATGGATGTTATCGGTCGCTGAACGTCGGAGCAGTAGGCGTTTAATGCATTTCCCATAGGGTCCAATGCAAAATTGACACCTCATTTTCTCCATTCTCAAGAGCTTTGAGTCTCTGCAAAACATATACATGTGTAGACACAAATAGGTGAAATAGAATGAAGGCTATTTCAGCTTTAGCTTTTATTCCGTTTGGGAGCTAAAGTCGCACAAACTTTTGTTTACAAAAATTTCGATGGCCTATAGTTCGCAAGTTATGCAATCAGTTGACATAAGATTGTGCATGCATGTAGACATGTTAATGACCTTTATATATGCCAAGTTTCAGATGGCTACCTACTCATACAAGCAAGCAGTAGCGGTTTGAAATTTTCACAATTTGGGCTACACGTTCGGGACTTGCACAATTCGGGCTGAAACTAGTGCCAAATGAGAGGGTTGGGATAAACCATCAATTGACCATATGTGCCAAAAATTCTCGTTCTTTAGTTTTCGAGTTATAGCCCCTGGAAGTCGAAAACTGCACGACTTTGCCCTCGAATATCTCGACAACGGAGAAAGGAGAATTTCAGGGCATTTTCTCCCAAGAAATATATGGGAATTATCTGTAATTTAGCACAGTTTCAGAACGATTCGTGAAAGTCACCTTTTAAGAATAACTTCCACTGCAGGCCCATATATAAAAGTTTGCTCCTTTATTACTCTGCACATGGACAATTATTTGCGCTGTTATTTGCCCCAGGCATGTACCTATGTAATTACCGTTTACAGTGTAAAGATGGATGTTATCGGTCCCTGAACGTCGGAGCAGTAGGCGTTTAATGCATTTTCCCATAGGGTCCAATGCAAAATTGACACCTCATTTTCTCCATTCTCAAGAGCTTTGAGTCTCTGCAAAACATATACATGTGTAGACACAAATAAGTGAAATAGAATGAAGGCTATTTCAGCTTTAGGTTTTATTCCGTTTGGGAGCTAAAGTCGCACAAACTTTTGTTTACAAAAATTTCGATGGCCTATAGTTCGCAAGTTATGCAATCAGTTGACATAAGATTGTGCATGCATGTAGACATGTTAATGACCTTTATATATGCCAAGTTTCAGATGGCTACCTACTCATACAAGCAAGCAGTAGCGGTTTGAAATTTTCACAATTTGGGCTACACGTTCGGGACTTGCACAATTCGGGCTGAAACTAGTGCCAAATGAGAGGGTTGGGATAAACATTCAATTGACCATATGTGCCAAAAATTCTCGTTCTTTAGTTTTCGAGTTATAGCCCCTGGAAGTCGAAAACTGCACGACTTTGCCCTCGAATATCTCGACAACGGAGAAAGGAGAATTTCAGGGCATTTTCTCCCAAGAAATATATGGGAATTATCTGTAATTTAGCACAGTTTCAGAACGATTCGTGAAAGTCACCTTTTAAGAATAACTTCCACTGCAGGCCCATATATAAAAGTTTGCTCCTTTATTACTCTGCACATGGACAATTATTTGCGCTGTTATTTGCCCCAGGCATGTACCTATGTAATTACCGTTTACAGTGTAAAGATGGATGTTATCGGTCCCTGAACGTCGGAGCAGTAGGCGTTTAATGCATTTTCCCATAGGGTCCAATGCAAAATTGACACCTCATTTTCTCCATTCTCAAGAGCTTTGAGTCTCTGCAAAACATATACATGTGTAGACACAAATAAGTGAAATAGAATGAAGGCTATTTCAGCTTTAGGTTTTATTCCGTTTGGGAGCTAAAGTCGCACAAACTTTTGTTTACAAAAATTTCGATGGCCTATAGTTCGCAAGTTATGCAATCAGTTGACATAAGATTGTGCATGCATGTAGACATGTTAATGACCTTTATATATGCCAAGTTTCAGATGGCTACCTACTCATACAAGCAAGCAGTAGCGGTTTGAAATTTTCACAATTTGGGCTACACGTTCGGGACGATTCGTGACCTTAGGTGACTTGCACAATTCGGGCTGAAACTAGTGCCAAATGAGAGGGTTGGGATAAACATTCAATTGACCATATGTGCCAAAAATTCTCGTTCTTTAGTTTTCGAGTTATAGCCCCTGGAAGTCGAAAACTGCACGACTTTGCCCTCGAATATCTCGACAACGGAGAAAGGAGAATTTCAGGGCACTTTCTCCCAAGAAATATATGGGAATTATCTGTAATTTAGCACAGTTTCAGAACGATTCGTGAAAGTCACCTTTTAAGAATAACTTCCACTGCAGGCCCATATATAAAAGTTTGCTCCTTTATTACTCTGCACATGGACAATTATTTGCGCTGTTATTTGCCCCAGGCATGTACCTATGTAATTACCGTTTACAGTGTAAAGATGGATGTTATCGGTCGCTGAACGTCGGAGCAGTAGGCGTTTAATGCATTTTCCCATAGGGTCCAATGCAAAATTGACACCTCATTTTCTCCATTCTCAAGAGCTTTGAGTCTCTGCAAAACATATACATGTGTAGAAACAAATAAGTGAAATAGAATGAAGGCTATTTCAGCTTTAGCTTTTATTCCGTTTGGGAGCTAAAGTCGCAAAAACTTTTGTTTACAAAAACTTCGATGGCCTATAGTTCGCAAGTTATGCAATCAGTTGACATAAGATTGTGCATGCATGTAGACATGTTAATGACCTTTATATATGCCAAGTTTCAGATGGCTACCTACTCATACAAGCAAGCAGTAGCGGTTTGAAATTTTCACAATTTCGGCTACACGTTCGGGACGATTCGTGACCTTAGGTGACTTGCACAATTCGGGCTGAAACTAGTGCCAAATGAGAGGGTTGGGATAAACATTCAATTGACCATATGTGCCAAAAATTCTCGTTCTTTAGTTTTCGAGTTATAGCCCCTGGAAGTCGAAAACTGCACGACTTTGCCCTCGAATATCTCGACAACGGAGAAAGGAGAATTTCAGGGCACTTTCTCCCAAGAAATATATGGGAATTATCTGTAATTTAGCACAGTTTCAGAACGATTCCTGAAAGTCACCTTTTAAGAATAACTTCCACTGCAGGCCCATATATAAAAGTTTGCTCCTTTATTACTCTGCACATGGACAATTATTTGCGCTGTTATTTGCCCCAGGCATGTACCTATGTAATTACCGTTTACAGTGTAAAGATGGATGTTATCAGTCGCTGAACGTCGGAGCAGTAGGCGTTTAATGCATTTTCCCATAGGGTCCAATGCAAAATTGACACCTCATTTTCTCCATTCTCAAGAGCTTTGAGTCTCTGCAAAACATATACATGTGTAGACACAAATAGGTGAAATAGAATGAAGGCTATTTCAGCTTTAGCTTTTATTCCGTTTGGGAGCTAAAGTCGCACAAACGTTTGTTTACAAAAATTTCGATGGCCTATAGTTCGCAAGTTATGCAATCAGTTGACATAAGATTGTGCATGCATGTAGACATGTTAATGACCTTTATATATGCCAAGTTTCAGATGGCTACCTACTCATACAAGCAAGCAGTAGCGGTTTGAAATTTTCACAATTTGGGCTACACGTTCGGGACTTGCACAATTCGGGCTGAAACTAGTGCCAAATGAGAGGGTTGGGATAAACATTCAATTGACCATATGTGCCAAAAATTCTCGTTCTTTAGTTTTCGAGTTATAGCCCCTGGAAGTCGAAAACTGCACGACTTTGCCCTCGAATATCTCGACAACGGAGAAAGGAGAATTTCAGGGCATTTTCTCCCAAGAAATATATGGGAATTATCTGTAATTTAGCACAGTTTCAGAACGATTCGTGAAAGTCACCTTTTAAGAATAACTTCCACTGCAGGCCCATATATAAAAGTTTGCTCCTTTATTACTCTGCACATGGACAATTATTTGCGCTGTTATTTGCCCCAGGCATGTACCTATGTAATTACCGTTTACAGTGTAAAGATGGATGTTATCGGTCGCTGAACGTCGGAGCAGTAGGCGTTTAATGCATTTTCCCATAGGGTCCAATGCAAAATTGACACCTCATTTTCTCCATTCTCAAGAGCTTTGAGTCTCTGCAAAACATATACATGTGTAGACACAAATAAGTGAAATAGAATGAAGGCTATTTCAGCTTTAGCTTTTATTCCGTTTGGGAGCTAAAGTCGCACAAACTTTTGTTTACAAAACTTTCGATGGCCTATAGTTCGCAAGTTATGCAATCAGTTGACATAAGATTGTGCATGCATGTAGACATGTTAATGACCTTTATATATGCCAAGTTTCAGATGGCTACCTACTCATACAAGCAAGCAGTAGCGGTTTGAAATTTTCACAATTTGGGCTACACGTTCGGGACGATTCGTGACCTTAGGTGACTTGCACAATTCGGGCTGAAACTAGTGCCAAATGAGAGGGTTGGGATAAACATTCAATTGACCATATGTGCCAAAAATTCTCGTTCTTTAGTTTTCGAGTTATAGCCCCTGGAAGTCGAAAACTGCACGACTTTGCCCTCGAATATCTCGACAACGGAGAAAGGAGAATTTCAGGGCACTTTCTCCCAAGAAATATATGGGAATTATCTGTAATTTAGCACAGTTTCAGAACGATTCGTGAAAGTCACCTTTTAAGAATAACTTCCACTGCAGGCCCATATATAAAAGTTTGCTCCTTTATTACTCTGCACATGGACAATTATTTGCGCTGTTATTTGCCCCAGGCATGTACCTATGTAATTACCGTTTACAGTGTAAAGATGGATGTTATCGGTCGCTGAACGTCGGAGCAGTAGGCGTTTAATGCATTTTCCCATAGGGTCCAATGCAAAATTGACACCTCATTTTCTCCATTCTCAAGAGCTTTGAGTCTCTGCAAAACATATACATGTGTAGACACAAATAAGTGAAATAGAATGAAGGCTATTTCAGCTTTAGCTTTTATTCCGTTTGGGAGCTAAAGTCGCAAAAACTTTTGTTTACAAAAACTTCGATGGCCTATAGTTCGCAAGTTATGCAATCAGTTGACATAAGATTGTGCATGCATGTAGACATGTTAATGACCTTTATATATGCCAAGTTTCAGATGGCTACCTACTCATACAAGCAAGCAGTAGCGGTTTGAAATTTTCACAATTTCGGCTACACGTTCGGGACGATTCGTGACCTTAGGTGACTTGCACAATTCGGGCTGAAACTAGTGCCAAATGAGAGGGTTGGGATAAACATTCAATTGACCATATGTGCCAAAAATTCTCGTTCTTTAGTTTTCGAGTTATAGCCCCTGGAAGTCGAAAACTGCACGACTTTGCCCTCGAATATCTCGACAACGGAGAAAGGAGAATTTCAGGGCACTTTCTCCCAAGAAATATATGGGAATTATCTGTAATTTAGCACAGTTTCAGAACGATTCGTGAAAGTCACCTTTTAAGAATAACTTCCACTGCAGGCCCATATATAAAAGTTTGCTCCTTTATTACTCTGCACATGGACAATTATTTGCGCTGTTATTTGCCCCAGGCATGTACCTATGTAATTACCGTTTACAGTGTAAAGATGGATGTTATCGGTCGCTGAACGTCGGAGCAGTAGGCGTTTAATGCATTTCCCATAGGGTCCAATGCAAAATTGACACCTCATTTTCTCCATTCTCAAGAGCTTTGAGTCTCTGCAAAACATATACATGTGTAGAAACAAATAGGTGAAATAGAATGAAGGCTATTTCAGCTTTAGCTTTTATTCCGTTTGGGAGCTAAAGTCGCACAAACTTTTGTTTACAAAAATTTCGATGGCCTATAGTTCGCAAGTTATGCAATCAGTTGACATAAGATTGTGCATGCATGTAGACATGTTAATGACCTTTATATATGCCAAGTTTCAGATGGCTACCTACTCATACAAGCAAGCAGTAGCGGTTTGAAATTTTCACAATTTGGGCTACACGTTCGGGACGATTCGTGACCTTAGGTGACTTGCACAATTCGGGCTGAAACTAGTGCCAAATGAGATGGTTGGGATAAACATTCAATTGACCATATGTGCCAAAAATTCTCGTTCTTTAGTTTTCGAGTTATAGCCCCTGGAAGTCGAAAACTGCACGACTTTGCCCTCGAATATCGCGACAACGGAGAAAGGAGAATTTCAGGGCACTTTCTCCCAAGAAATATATGGGAATTATCTGTAATTTAGCACAGTTTCAGAACGATTCGTGAAAGTCACCTTTTAAGAATAACTTCCACTGCAGGCCCATATATAAAAGTTTGCTCCTTTATTACTCTGCACATGGACAATTATTTGCGCTGTTATTTGCCCCAGGCATGTACCTATGTAATTACCGTTTACAGTGTAAAGATGGATGTTATCGGTCGCTGAACGTCGGAGCAGTAGGCGTTTATTGCATTTTCCCATAGGGTCCAATGCAAAATTGACACCTCATTTTCTCCATTCTCAAGAGCTTTGAGTCTCTGCAAAACATATACATGTGTAGACACAAATAAGTGAAATAGAATGAAGGCTATTTCAGCTTTAGCTTTTATTCCGTTTGGGAGCTAAAGTCGCACAAACTTTTGTTTACAAAAATTTCGATGGCCTATAGTTCGCAAGTTATGCAATCAGTTGACATAAGATTGTGCATGCATGTAGACATGTTAATGACCTTTATATATGCCAAGTTTCAGATGGCTACCTACTCATACAAGCAAGCAGTAGCGGTTTGAAATTTTCACAATTTGGGCTACACGTTCGGGACGATTCGTGACCTTAGGTGACTTGCACAATTCGGGCTGAAACTAGTGCCAAATGAGAGGGTTGGGATAAACATTCAATTGACCATATGTGCCAAAAATTCTCGTTCTTTAGTTTTCGAGTTATAGCCCCTGGAAGTCGAAAACTGCACGACTTTGCCCTCGAATATCTCGACAACGGAGAAAGGAGAATTTCAGGGCACTTTCTCCCAAGAAATATATGGGAATTATCTGTAATTTAGCACAGTTTCAGAACGATTCGTGAAAGTCACCTTTTAAGAATAACTTCCACTGCAGGCCCATATATAAAAGTTTGCTCCTTTATTACTCTGCACATGGACAATTATTTGCGCTGTTATTTGCCCCAGGCATGTACCTATGTAATTACCGTTTACAGTGTAAAGATGGATGTTATCGGTCGCTGAACGTCGGAGCAGTAGGCGTTTAATGCATTTCCCATAGGGTCCAATGCAAAATTGACACCTCATTTTCTCCATTCTCAAGAGCTTTGAGTCTCTGCAAAACATATACATGTGTAGAAACAAATAAGTGAAATAGAATGAAGGCTATTTCAGCTTTAGCTTTTATTCCGTTTGGGAGCTAAAGTCGCACAAACTTTTGTTTACAAAAATTTCGATGGCCTATAGTTCGCAAGTTATGCAATCAGTTGACATAAGATTGTGCATGCATGTAGACATGTTAATGACCTTTATATATGCCAAGTTTCAGATGGCTACCTACTCATACAAGCAAGCAGTAGCGGTTTGAAATTTTCACAATTTGGGCTACACGTTCGGGACGATTCGTGACCTTAGGTGACTTGCACAATTCGGGCTGAAATTAGTGCCAAATGAGAGGGTTGGGATAAACATTCAATTGACCATATGTGCCAAAAATTCTCGTTCTTTAGTTTTCGAGTTATAGCCCCTGGAAGTCGAAAACTGCACGACTCTGCCCTCGAATATCTCGACAACGGAGAAAGGAGAATTTCAGGGCACTTTCTCCCAAGAAATATATGGGAATTATCTGTAATTTAGCACAGTTTCAGAACGATTCGTGAAAGTCACCTTTTAAGAATAACTTCCACTGCAGGCCCATATATAAAAGTTTGCTCCTTTATTACTCTGCACATGGACAATTATTTGCGCTGTTATTTGCCCCAGGCATGTACCTATGTAATTACCGTTTGCAGTGTAAAGATGGATGTTATCGGTCGCTGAACGTCGGAGCAGTAGGAGTTTAATGCATTTTCCCATAGGGTCCAATGCAAAATTGACACCTCATTTTCTCCATTCTCAAGAGCTTTGAGGCTCTGCAAAACATATACATGTGTAGACACAAATAAGTGAAATAGAATGAAGGCTATTTCAGCTTTAGCTTTTATTCCGTTTGGGAGCTAAAGTCGCACAAACTTTTGTTTACAAAAATTTCGATGGCCTATAGTTCGCAAGTTATGCAATCAGTTGACATAAGATTGTGCATGCATGTAGACATGTTAATGACCTTTTTATATGTTAAGTTTCAGATGGCTACCTACTCATACAAGCAAGCAGTAGCGGTTTGAAATTTTCACAATTTGGGCTACACGTTCGGGACGATTCGTGACCTTAGGTGACTTGCACAATTCGGGCTGAAACTAGTGCCAAATGAGAGGGTTGGGATAAACATTTAATTGACCATATGTGCCAAAAATTCTCGTTCTTTAGTTTTCGAGTTATAGCCCCTGGAAGTCGAAAACTGCACGACTTTGCCCTCGAATATCTCGACAACGGAGAAAGGAGAATTTCAGGGCACTTTCTCCCAAGAAATATATGGGAATTATCTGTAATTTAGCACAGTTTCAGAACGATTCGTGAAAGTCACCTTTTAAGAATAACTTCCACTGCAGGCCCATATATAAAAGTTTGCTCCTTTATTACTCTGCACATGGACAATTATTTGCGCTGTTATTTGCCCCAGGCATGTACCTATGTAATTACCGTTTACAGTGTAAAGATGGATGTTATCGGTCGCTGAACGTCGGAGCAGTAGGCGTTTAATGCATTTTCCCATAGGGTCCAATGCAAAATTGACACCTCATTTTCTCCATTCTCAAGAGCTTTGAGTCTCTGCAAAACATATACATGTGTAGACACAAATAAGTGAAATAGAATGAAGGCTATTTCAGCTTTAGCTTTTATTCCGTTTGGGAGCTAAAGTCGCACAAACTTTTGTTTACAAAAATTTCGATGGCCTATAGTTCGCAAGTAATGCAATCAGTTGACATAAGATTGTGCATGCATGTAGACATGTTAATGGCCTTTATATATGCCAAGTTTCAGATGGCTACCTACTCATACAAGCAAGCAGTAGCGGTTTGAAATTTTCACAATTTGGGCTACACGTTCGGGACGATTCGTGACCTTAGGTGACTTGCACAATTCGGGCTGAAACTAGTGCCAAATGAGAGGGTTGGGATAAACATTCAATTGACCATATGTGCCAAAAATTCTCGTTCTTTAGTTTTCGAGTTATAGCCCCTGGAAGTCGAAAACTGCGCGACTTTGCCCTCGAATATCTCGACAACGGAGAAAGGAGAATTTCAGGGCATTTTCTCCCAAGAAATATATGGGAATTATCTGTAATTTAGCACAGTTTCAGAACGATTCGTGAAAGTCACCTTTTAAGAATAACTTCCACTGCAGGCCCATATATAAAAGTTTGCTCCTTTATTACTCTGCACATGGACAATTATTTGCGCTGTTATTTGCCCCAGGCATGTACCTATGTAATTACCGTTTACAGTGTAAAGATGGATGTTATCGGTCGCTGAACGTCGGAGCAGTAGGCGTTTAATGCATTTTCCCATAGGGTCCAATGCAAAATTGACACTTCATTTTCTCCATTCTCAAGAGCGTTGAGTCTCTGCAAAACATATACATGTGTAGACACAAATAAGTGAAATAGAATGAAGGCTATTTCAGCTTTAGCTGTTATTCCGTTTGGGAGCTAAAGTCGCACAAACTTTTGTTTACAAAAATTTCGATGGCCTATAGTTCGCAAGTTATGCAATCAGTTGACATAAGATTGTGCATGCATGTAGACATGTTAATGACCTTTATATATGCCAAGTTTCAGATGGCTACCTACTCATACAAGCAAGCAGTAGCGGTTTGAAATTTTCACAATTTGGGCTACACGTTCGGGACGATTCGTGACCTTAGGTGACTTGCACAATTCGGGCTGAAACTAGTGCCAAATGAGAGGGTTGGGATAAACATTCAATTGACCATATGTGCCAAAAATTCTCGTTCTTTAGTTTTCGAGTTATAGCCCCTGGAAGTCGAAAACTGCACGACTTTGCCCTCGAATATCTCGACAACGGAGAAAGGAGAATTTCAGGGCACTTTCTCCCAAGAAAATATGGGAATTATCTGTAATTTAGCACAGTTTCAGAACGATTCGTGAAAGTCACCTTTTAAGAATAACTTCCACTGCAGGCCCATATATAAAAGTTTGCTCCTTTATTACTCTGCACATGGACAATTATTTGCGCTGTTATTTGCCCCAGGCATGTACCTATGTAATTACCGTTTACAGTGTAAAGATGGCTGTTATCGGTCGCTGAACGTCGGAGCAGTAGGCGTTTAATGCATTTTCCCATAGGGTCCAATGCAAAATTGACACCTCATTTTCTCCATTCTCAAGAGCTTTGAGTCTCTGCAAAACATATACATGTGTAGACACAAATAAGTGAAATAGAATGAAGGCTATTTCAGCTTTAGCTTTTATTCCGTTTGGGAGCTAAAGTCGCACAAACTTTTGTTTACAAAAATTTCGATGGCCTATAGTTCGCAAGTTATGCAATCAGTTGACATAAGATTGTGCATGCATGTAGACATGTTAATGACCTTTATATATGCCAAGTTTCAGATGGCTACCTACTCATACAAGCAAGCAGTAGCGGTTTGAAATTTTCACAATTTGGGCTACACGTTCGGGACGATTCGTGACCTTAGGTGACTTGCACAATTCGGGCTGAAACTAGTGCCAAATGAGAGGGTTGGGATAAACATTCAATTGACCATATGTGCCAAAAATTCTCGTTCTTTAGTTTTCGAGTTATAGCCCCTGGAAGTCGAAAACTGCACAACTTTGCCCTCGAATATCTCGACAACGGAGAAAGGAGAATTTCAGGGCACTTTCTCCCAAGAAATATATGGGAATTATCTGTAATTTAGCACAGTTTCAGAACGATTCGTGAAAGTCACCTTTTAAGAATAACTTCCACTGCAGGCCCATATATAAAAGTTTGCTCCTTTATTACTCTGCACATGGACAATTATTTGCGCTGTTATTTGCCCCAGGCATGTACCTATGTAATTACCGTTTACAGTGTAAAGATGGATGTTATCGGTCGCTGAACGTCGGAGCAGTAGGCGTTTAATGCATTTTCCCATAGGGTCCAATGCAAAATTGACACCTCATTTTCTCCATTCTCAAGAGCTTTGAGGCTCTGCAAAACATATACATGTGTAGACACAAATAAGTGAAATAGAATGAAGGCTATTTCAGCGTTAGCTTTTATTCCGTTTGGGAGCTAAAGTCGCACAAACTTTTGTTTACAAAAATTTCGATGGCCTATAGTTCGCAAGTTATGCAATCAGTTGACGTAAGATTGTGCATGCATGTAGACATGTTAATGACCTTTTTATATGTTAAGTTTCAGATGGCTACCTACTCATACAAGCAAGCAGTAGCGGTTTGAAATTTTCACAATTTGGGCTACACGTTCGGGACGATTCGTGACCTTAGGTGACTTGCACAATTCGGGCTGAAACTAGTGCCAAATGAGAGGGTTGGGATAAACATTTAATTGACCATATGTGCCAAAAATTCTCGTTCTTTAGTTTTCGAGTTATAGCCCCTGGAAGTCGAAAACTGCACGACTTTGCCCTCGAATATCTCGACAACGGAGAAAGGAGAATTTCAGGGCACTTTCTCCCAAGAAATATATGGGAATTATCTGTAATTTAGCACAGTTTCAGAACGATTCGTGAAAGTCACCTTTTAAGAATAACTTCCACTGCAGGCCCATATATAAAAGTTTGCTCCTTTATTACTCTGCACATGGACAATTATTTGCGCTGTTATTTGCCCCAGGCATGTACCTATGTAATTACCGTTTACAGTGTAAAGATGGATGTTATCGGTCGCTGAACGTCGGAGCAGTAGGCGTTTAATGCATTTTCCCATAGGGTCCAATGCAAAATTGACACCTCATTTTCTCCATTCTCAAGAGCTTTGAGTCTCTGCAAAACATATACATGTGTAGACACAAATAAGTGAAATAGAATGAAGGCTATTTCAGCTTTAGCTTTTATTCCGTTTGGGAGCTAAAGTCGCACAAACTTTTGTTTACAAAAATTTCGATGGCCTATAGTTCGCAAGTTATGCAATCAGTTGACATAAGATTGTGCATGCATGTAGACATGTTAATGACCTTTATATATGCCAAGTTTCAGATGGCTACCTACTCATACAAGCAAGCAGTAGCGGTTTGAAATTTTCACAATTTGGGCTACACGTTCGGGACGATTCGTGACCTTAGGTGACTTGCACAATTCGGGCTGAAACTAGTGCCAAATGAGAGGGTTGGGATAATCATTCAATTGACCATATGTGCCAAAAATTCTCGTTCTTTAGTTTTCGAGTTATAGCCCCTGGAAGTCGAAAACTGCACGACTTTGCCCTCGAATATCTCGACAACGGAGAAAGGAGAATTTCAGGGCACTTTCTCCCAAGAAATATATGGGAATTATCTGTAATTTAGCACAGTTTCAGAACGATTCGTGAAAGTCACCTTTTAAGAATAACTTCCACTGCAGGCCCATATATAAAAGTTTGCTCCTTTATTACTCTGCACATGGACAATTATTTGCGCTGTTATTTGCCCCAGGCATGTACCTATGTAATTACCGTTTACAGTGTAAAGATGGATGTTATCGGTCGCTGAACGTCGGAGCAGTAGGCGTTTAATGCATTTTCCCATAGGGTCCAATGCAAAATTGACACCTCATTTTCTCCATTCTCAAGAGCTTTGAGTCTCTGCAAAACATATACATGTGTAGACACAAATAAGTGAAATAGAATGAAGGCTATTTCAGCTTTAGCTTTTATTCCGTTTGGGAGCTAAAGTCGCACAAACTTTTGTTTACAAAAATTTCGATGGCCTATAGTTCGCAAGTTATGCAATCAGTTGACATAAGATTGTGCATGCATGTAGACATGTTAATGACCTTTATATATGCCAAGTTTCAGATGGCTACCTACTCATACAAGCAAGCAGTAGCGGTTTGAAATTTTCACAATTTGGGCTACACGTTCGGGACGATTCGTGACCTTAGGTGACTTGCACAATTCGGGCTGAAACTAGTGCCAAATGAGAGGGTTGGGATAAACATTCAATTGACCATATGTGCCAAAAATTCTCGTTCTTTAGTTTTCGAGTTATAGCCCCTGGAAGTCGAAAACTGCACGACTTTGCCCTCGAATATCTCGACAACGGAGAAAGGAGAATTTCAGGGCACTTTCTCCCAAAAAATATATGGGAATTATCTGTAATTTAGCACAGTTTCAGAACGATTCGTGAAAGTCACCTTTTAAGAATAACTTCCACTGCAGGCCCATATATAAAAGTTTGCTCCTTTATTACTCTGCACATGGACAATTATTTGCGCTGTTATTTGCCCCAGGCATGTACCTATGTAATTACCGTTTACAGTGTAAAGATGGATGTTATCGGTCGCTGAACGTCGGAGCAGTAGGCGTTTAATGCATTTTCCCATAGGGTCCAATGCAAAATTGACACCTCATTTTCTCCATTCTCAAGAGCTTTGAGTCTCTGCAAAACATATACATGTGTAGACACAAATAAGTGAAATAGAATGAAGGCTATTTCAGCTTTAGCTTTTATTCCGTTTGGGAGCTAAAGTCGCACAAACTTTTGTTTACAAAAATTTCGATGGCCTATAGATCGCAAGTTATGCAATTAGTTGACATAAGATTGTGCATGCATGTAGACATGTTAATGACCTTTATATATGCCAAGTTTCAGATGGCTACCTACTCATACAAGCAAGCAGTAGCGGTTTGAAATTTTCACAATTTGGGCTACACGTTCGGGACGATTCGTGACCTTAGGTGACTTGCACAATTCGGGCTGAAACTAGTGCCAAATGAGAGGGTTGGGATAAACATTCAATTGACCATATGTGCCAAAAATTCTCGTTCTTTAGTTTTCGAGTTATAGCCCCTGGAAGTCGAAAACTGCACGACTTTGCCCTCGAATATCTCGACAACGGAGAAAGGAGAATTTCAGGGCACTTTCTCCCAAGAAATATATGGGAATTATCTGTAATTTAGCACAGTTTCAGAACGATTCGTGAAAGTCACCTTTTAAGAATAACTTCCACTGCAGGCCCATATATAAAAGTTTGCTCCTTTATTACTCTGCACATGGACAATTATTGGCGCTGTTATTTGCCCCAGGCATGTACCTATGTAATTACCGTTTACAGTGTAAAGATGGATGTTATCGGTCGCTGAACGTCGGAGCAGTAGGCGTTTAATGCATTTTCCCATAGGGTCCAAAGCAAAATTGACACCTCATTTTCTCCATTCTCAAGAGCTTTGAGTCTCTGCAAAACATATACATGTGTAGACACAAATAAGTGAAATAGAATGAAGGCTATTTCAGCTTTAGCTTTTATTCCGTTTGGGAGCTAAAGTCGCACAAACTTTTGTTTACAAAAATTTCGATGGCCTATAGTTCGCAAGTTATGCAATCAGTTGACATAAGATTGTGCATGCATGTAGACATGTTAATGACCTTTATATATGCCAAGTTTCAGATGGCTACCTACTCAAACAAGCAAGCAGTAGCGGTTTGAAATTTTCACAATTTGGGCTACACGTTCAGGACGATTCGTGACCTTAGGTGACTTGCACAATTCGGGCTGAAACTAGTGCCAAATGAGAGGGTTGGGATAAACATTCAATTGACCATATGTGCCAAAAATTCTCTTCCTAGTTTTCGAGTTATAGCCCCTGGAAGTCGAAAACTGCACGACTTTGCCCTCGAATATCTCGACAACGGAGAAAGGAGAATTTCAGGGCACTTTCTCCCAAGAAATATATGGGAATTATCTGTAATTTAGCACAGTTTCAGAACGATTCGTGAAAGTCACCTTTTAAGAATAACTTCCACTGCAGGCCCATATATAAAAGTTTGCTCCTTTATTACTCTGCACATGGACAATTATTTGCGCTGTTATTTGCCCCAGGCATGTACCTATGTAATTACCGTTTACAGTGTAAAGATGGATGTTATCGGTCGCTGAACGTCGGAGCAGTAGGCGTTTAATGCATTTTCCCATAGGGTCCAATGCAAAATTGACACCTCATTTTCTCCATTCTCAAGAGCTTTGAGTCTCAGCAAAACATATACATGTGTAGACACAAATAAGTGAAATAGAATGAAGGCTATTTCAGCTTTAGATTCTATTCCGTTTGGGAGCTAAAGTCGCACAAACTTTTGTTTACAAAAATTTCGATGGCCTATAGTTCGCAAGTTATGCAATCAGTTGACATAAGATTGTGCATGCATGTAGACATGTTAATGACCTTTATATATGCCAAGTTTCAGATGGCTACCTACTCAAACAAGCAAGCAGTAGCGGTTTGAAATTTTCACAATTTGGGCTACACGTTCGGGACGATTCGTGATCTTAGGTGACTTGCACAATTCGGGCTGAAACTAGTGCCAAATGAGAGGGTTGGGATAAACATTCAATTGACCATATGTGCCAAAAATTCTCGTTCTTTAGTTTTCGAGTTATAGCCCCTGGAAGTCGAAAACTGCACGACTTTGCCCTCGAATATCTCGACAACGGAGAAAGGAGAATTTCAGGGCACTTTCTCCCAAGAAATATATGGGAATTATCTGTAATTTAGCACAGTTTCAGAACGATTCCTGAAAGTCACCTTTTAAGAATAACTTCCACTGCAGGCCCATATATAAAAGTTTGCTCCTTTATTACTCTGCACATGGACAATTATTTGCGCTGTTATTTGCCCCAGGCATGTACCTATGTAATTACCGTTTACAGTGTAAAGATGGATGTTATCGGTCGCTGAACGTCGGAGCAGTAGGCGTTTAATGCATTTTCCCATAGGGTCCAATGCAAAATTGACACCTCATTTTCTCCATTCTCAAGAGCTTTGAGTCTCTGCAAAACATATACATGTGTAGACACAAATAAGTGAAATAGAATGAAGGCTATTTCAGCTTTAGCTTTTATTCCGTTTGGGAGCTAAAGTCGCACAAACTTTTGTTTACAAAAATTTCGATGGCCTATAGTTCGCAAGTTATGCAATCAGTTGACATAAGATTGTGCATGCATGTAGATATGTTAATGACCTTTATATATGCCAAGTTTCAGATGGCTACCTACTCAAACAAGCAAGCAGTAGCGGTTTGAAATTTTCACAATTTGGGCTACACGTTCGGGACGATTCGTGACCTTAGGTGACTTGCACAATTCGGGCTGAAACTAGTGCCAAATGAGAGGGTTGGGATAAACATTCAATTGACCATATGTGCCAAAAATTCTCGTTCTTTAGTTTTCGAGTTATAGCCCCTGGAAGTCGAAAACTGCACGACTTTGCCCTCGAATATCTCGACAACGGAGAAAGGAGAATTTCAGGGCACTTTCTCCCAAGAAATATATGGGAATTATCTGTAATTTAGCACAGTTTCAGAACGATTCGTGAAAGTCACCTTTTAAGAATAACTTCCACTGCAGGCCCATATATAAAAGTTTGCTCCTTTATTACTCTGCACATGGACAATTATTTGCGCTGTTATTTGCCCCAGGCATGTACCTATGTAATTACCGTTTACAGTGTAAAGATGGATGTTATCGGTCGCTGAACGTCGGAGCAGTAGGCGTTTAATGCATTTTCCCATAGGGTCCAATGCAAAATTGACACCTCATTTTCTCCATTCTCAAGAGCTTTGAGTCTCTGCAAAACATATACATGTGTAGACACAAATAAGTGAAATAGAATGAAGGCTATTTCAGCTTTAGCTTTTATTCCGTTTGGGAGCTAAAGTCGCACAAACTTTTGTTTACAAAAATTTCGATGGCCTATAGTTCGCAAGTTATGCAATCAGTTGACATAAGATTGTGCATGCATGTAGACATGTTAATGACCTTTATATATGCCAAGTTTCAGATGGCTACCTACTCAAACAAGCAAGCAGTAGCGGTTTGAAATTTTCACAATTTGGGCTACACGTTCGGGACGATTCGTGACCTTAGGTGACTTGCACAATTCGGGCTGAAACTAGTGCCAAATGAGAGGGTTGGGATAAACATTCAATTGACCATATGTGCCAAAAATTCTCGTTCTTTAGTTTTCGAGTTATAGCCCCTGGAAGTCGAAAACTGCACGACTTTGCCCTCGAATATCTCGACAACGGAGAAAGGAGAATTTCAGGGCACTTTCTCCCAAGAAATATATGGGAATTATCTGTAATTTAGCACAGTTTCAGAACGATTCGTGAAAGTCACCTTTTAAGAATAACTTCCACTGCAGGCCCATATATAAAAGTTTGCTCCTTTATTACTCTGCACATGGACAATTATTTGCGCTGTTATTTGCCCCAGGCATGTACCTATGTAATTACCGTTTACAGTGTAAAGATGGATGTTATCGGTCGCTGAACGTCGGAGCAGTAGGCGTTTAATGCATTTTCCCATAGGGTCCAATGCAAAATTGACACCTCATTTTCTCCATTCTCAAGAGCTTTGAGTCTCTGCAAAACATATACATGTGTAGACACAAATAAGTGAAATAGAATGAAGGCTATTTCAGCTTTAGCTTTTATTCCGTTTGGGAGCTAAAGTCGCACAAACTTTTGTTTACAAAAATTTCGATGGCCTATAGTTCGCAAGTTATGCAATCAGTTGACATAAGATTGTGCATGCATGTAGACATGTTAATGACCTTTATATATGCCAAGTTTCAGATGGCTACCTACTCAAACAAGCAAGCAGTAGCGGTTTGAAATTTTCACAATTTGGGCTACACGTTCGGGACGATTCGTGACCTTAGGTGACTTGCACAATTCGGGCTGAAACTAGTGCCAAATGAGAGGGTTGGGATAAACATTCAATTGACCATATGTGCCAAAAATTCTCGTTCTTTAGTTTTCGAGTTATAGCCCCTGGAAGTCGAAAACTGCACGACTTTGCCCTCGAATATCTCGACAACGGAGAAAGGAGAATTTCAGGGCACTTTCTCCCAAGAAATATATGGGAATTATCTGTAATTTAGCACAGTTTCAGAACGATTCGGGAAAGTCACCTTTTAAGAATAACTTCCACTGCAGGCCCATATATAAAAGTTTGCTCCTTTATTACTCTGCACATGGACAATTATTTGCGCTGTTATTTGCCCCAGGCATGTACCTATGTAATTACCGTTTACAGTGTAAAGATGGATGTTATCGGTCGCTGAACGTCGGAGCAGTAGGCGTTTAATGCATTTTCCCATAGGGTCCAATGCAAAATTGACACCTCATTTTCTCCATTCTCAAGAGCTTTGAGTCTCTGCAAAACATATACATGTGTAGACACAAATAAGTGAAATAGAATGAAGGCTATTTCAGCTTTAGCTTTTATTCCGTTTGGGAGCTAAAGTCGCACAAACTTTTGTTTACAAAAATTTCGATGGCCTATAGTTCGCAAGTTATGCAATCAGTTGACATAAGATTGTGCATGCATGTAGACATGTTAATGACCTTTATATATGCCAAGTTTCAGATGGCTACCTACTCAAACAAGCAAGCAGTAGCGGTTTGAAATTTTCACAATTTGGGCTACACGTTCGGGACGATTCGTGACCTTAGGTGACTTGCACAATTCGGGCTGAAACTAGTGCCAAATGAGAGGGTTGGGATAAACATTCAATTGACCATATGTGCCAAAAATTCTCGTTCTTTAGTTTTCGAGTTATAGCCCCTGGAAGTCGAAAACTGCACGACTTTGCCCTCGAATATCTCGACAACGGAGAAAGGAGAATTTCAGGGCACTTTCTCCCAAGAAATATATGGGAATTATCTGTAATTTAGCACAGTTTCAGAACGATTCGTGAAAGTCACCTTTTAAGAATAACTTCCACTGCAGGCCCATATATAAAAGTTTGCTCCTTTATTACTCTGCACATGGACAATTATTTGCGCTGTTATTTGCCCCAGGCATGTACCTATGTAATTACCGTTTACAGTGTAAAGATGGATGTTATCGGTCGCTGAACGTCGGAGCAGTAGGCGTTTAATGCATTTTCCCATAGGGTCCAATGCAAAATTGACACCTCATTTTCTCCATTCTCAAGAGCTTTGAGTCTCTGCAAAACATATACATGTGTAGACACAAATAAGTGAAATAGAATGAAGGCTATTTCAGCTTTAGCTTTTATTCCGTTTGGGAGCTAAAGTCGCACAAACTTTTGTTTACAAAAATTTCGATGGCCTATAGTTCGCAAGTTATGCAATCAGTTGACATAAGATTGTGCATGCATGTAGACATGTTAATGACCTTTATATATGCCAAGTTTCAGATGGCTACCTACTCAAACAAGCAAGCAGTAGCGGTTTGAAATTTTCACAATTTGGGCTACACGTTCAGGACGATTCGTGACCTTAGGTGACTTGCACAATTCGGGCTGAAACTAGTGCCAAATGAGAGGGTTGGAATAAACATTCAATTGACCATATGTGCCAAAAATTCTCGTTCCTAGTTTTCGAGTTATAGCCCCTGGAAGTCGAAAACTGCACGACTTTGCCCTCGAATATCTCGACAACGGAGAAAGGAGAATTTCAGGGCACTTTCTCCCAAGAAATATATGGGAATTATCTGTTATTTAGCACAGTTTCAGAACGATTCGTGAAAGTCACCTTTTAAGAATAACTTCCACTGCAGGCCCATATATAAAAGTTTGCTGCTTTATTACTCTGCACATGGACAATTATTTGCGCTGTTATTTGCCCCAGGCATGTACCTATGTAATTACCGTTTACAGTGTAAAGATGGATGTTATCGGTCGCTGAACGTCGGAGCAGTAGGCGTTTAATGCATTTTCCCATAGGGTCCAATGCAAAATTGACACCTCATTTTCTCCATTCTCAAGAGCTTTGAGTCTCAGCAAAACATATACATGTGTAGACACAAATAAGTGAAATAGAATGAAGGCTATTTCAGCTTTAGCTTTTATTCCGTTTGGGAGCTAAAGTCGCACAAACTTTTGTTTACAAAAATTTCGATGGCCTATAGTTCGCAAGTTATGCAATCAGTTGACATAAGATTGTGCATGCATGTAGACATGTTAATGACCTTTATATATGCCAAGTTTCAGATGGCTACCTACTCAAACAAGCAAGCAGTAGCGGTTTGAAATTTTCACAATTTGGGCTACACGTTCGGGACGATTCGTGATCTTAGGTGACTTGCACAATTCGGGCTGAAACTAGTGCCAAATGAGAGGGTTGGGATAAACATTCAATTGACCATATGTGCCAAAAATTCTCGTTCCTAGTTTTCGAGTTATAGCCCCTGGAAGTCGAAAACTGCACGACTTTGCCCTCGAATATCTCGACAACGGAGAAAGGAGAATTTCAGGGCACTTTCTCCCAAAAAATATATGGGAATTATCTGTAATTTAGCACAGTTTCAGAACGATTCGTGAAAGTCACCTTTTAAGAATAACTTCCACTGCAGGCCCATATATAAAAGTTTGCTCCTTTATTACTCTGCACATGGACAATTATTTGCGCTGTTATTTGCCCCAGGTATGTACCTATGTAATTACCGTTTACAGTGTAAAGATGGATGTTATCGGTCGCTGAACGTCGGAGCAGTAGGCGTTTAATGCATTTTCCCATAGGGTCCAATGCAAAATTGACACCTCATTTTCTCCATTCTCAACAGCTTTGAGTCTCTGCAAAACATATACATGTGTAGACACAAATAAGTGAAATAGAATGAAGGCTATTTCAGCTTTAGCTTTTATTCCGTTTGGGAGCTAAAGTCGCACAAACTTTTGTTTACAAAAATTTCGATGGCCTATAGTTCGCAAGTTATGCAATCAGTTGACATAAGATTGTGCATGCATGTAGACATGTTAATGACCTTTATATATGCCAAGTTTCAGATGGCTACCTACTCAAACAAGCAAGCAGTAGCGGTTTGAAATTTTCACAATTTGGGCTACACGTTCGGGACGATTCGTGACCTTAGGTGACTTGCACAATTCGGGCTGAAACTAGTGCCAAATGAGAGGGTTGGGATAAACATTCAATTGACCATATGTGCCAAAAATTCTCGTTCTTTAGTTTTCGAGTTATAGCCCCTGGAAGTCGAAAACTGCACGACTTTGCCCTCGAATATCTCGACAACGGAGAAAGGAGAATTTCAGGGCACTTTCTCCCAAGAAATATATGGGAATTATCTGTAATTTAGCACAGTTTCAGAACGATTCGTGAAAGTCACCTTTTAAGAATAACTTCCACTGCAGGCCCATATATAAAAGTTTGCTCCTTTATTACTCTGCACATGGACAATTATTTGCGCTGTTATTTGCCCCAGGCATGTACCTATGTAATTACCGTTTACAGTGTAAAGATGGATGTTATCGGTCGCTGAACGTCGGAGCAGTAGGCGTTTAATGCATTTTCCCATAGGGTCCAATGCAAAATTGACACCTCATTTTCTCCATTCTCAAGAGCTTTGAGTCTCTGCAAAACACATACATGTGTAGACACAAATAAGTGAAATAGAATGAAGGCTATTTCAGCTTCAGCTTTTATTCCGTTTGGGAGCTAAAGTCGCACAAACTTTTGTTTACAAAAATTTCGATGGCCTATAGTTCGCAAGTTATGCAATCAGTTGACATAAGATTGTGCATGCATGTAGACATGTTAATGACCTTTATATATGCCAAGTTTCAGATGGCTACCTACTCAAACAAGCAAGCAGTAGCGGTTTGAAATTTTCACAATTTGGGCTACACGTTCGGGACGATTCGTGACCTTAGGTGACTTGCACAATTCGGGCTGAAACTAGTGCCAAATGAGAGGGTTGGGATAAACATTCAATTGACCATATGTGCCAAAAATTCTCGTTCTTTAGTTTTCGAGTTATAGCCCCTGGAAGTCGAAAACTGCACGACTTTGCCCTCGAATATCTCGACAACGGAGAAAGGAGAATTTCAGGGCACTTTCTCCCAAGAAATATATGGGAATTATCTGTAATTTAGCACAGTTTCAGAACGATTCGTGAAAGTCACCTTTTAAGAATAACTTCCACTGCAGGCCCATATATAAAAGTTTGCTCCTTTATTACTCTGCACATGGACAATTATTTGCGTTGTTATTTGCCCCAGGCATGTACCTATGTAATTACCGTTTACAGTGTAAAGATGGATGTTATCGGTCGCTGAACGTCGGAGCAGTAGGCGTTTAATGCATTTTCCCATAGGGTCCAATGCAAAATGGCACCTCATTTTCTCCATTCTCAAGAGCTTTGAGTCTCTGCAAAACATATACATGTGTAGACACAAATAAGTGAAATAGAATGAAGGCTATTTCAGCTTTAGCTTTTATTCCGTTTGGGAGCTAAAGTCGCACAAACTTTTGTTTACAAAAATTTCGATGGCCTATAGTTCGCAAGTTATGCAATCAGTTGACATAAGATTGTGCATGCATGTAGACATGTTAATGACCTTTATATATGCCAAGTTTCAGATGGCTACCTACTCAAACAAGCAAGCAGTAGCGGTTTGAAATTTTCACAATTTGGGCTACACGTTCGGGACGATTCGTGACCTTAGGTGACTTGCACAATTCGGGCTGAAACTAGTGCCAAATGAGAGGGTTGGGATAAACATTCAATTGACCATATGTGCCAAAAATTCTCGTTCTTTAGTTTTCGAGTTATAGCCCCTGGAAGTCGAAAACTGCACGACTTTGCCCTCGAATATCTCGACAACGGAGAAAGGAGAATTTCAGGGCACTTTCTCCCAAGAAATATATGGGAATTATCTGTAATTTAGCACAGTTTCAGAACGATTCGTGAAAGTCACCTTTTAAGAATAACTTCCACTGCAGGCCCATATATAAAAGTTTGCTCCTTTATTACTCTGCACATGGACAATTATTTGCGCTGTTATTTGCCCCAGGCATGTACCTATGTAATTACCGTTTACAGTGTAAAGATGGATGTTATCGGTCGCTGAACGTCGGAGCAGTAGGCGTTTAATGCATTTTCCCATTGGGTCCAAGGCAAAATTGACACCTCATTTTCTCCATTCTCAAGAGCTTTGAGTCTCTGCAAAACATATACATGTGTAGACACAAATAAGTGAAATAGAATGAAGGCTATTTCAGCTTTAGCTTTTATTCCGTTTGGGAGCTAAAGTCGCACAAACTTTTGTTTACAAAAATTTCGATGGCCTATAGTTCGCAAGTTATGCAATCAGTTGACATAAGATTGTGCATGCATGTAGACATGTTAATGACCTTTATATATGCCAAGTTTCAGATGGCTACCTACTCAAACAAGCAAGCAGCAGCGGTTTGAAATTTTCACAATTTGGGCTACACGTTCAGGACGATTCGTGACCTTAGGTGACTTGCACAATTCGGGCTGAAACTAGTGCCAAATGAGAGGGTTGGGATAAACATTCAATTGACCATATGTGCCAAAAATGCTCGTTCCTAGTTTTCGAGTTATAGCCCCTGGAAGTCGAAAACTGCACGACTTTGCCCTCGAATATCTCGACAACGGAGAAAGGAGAATTTCAGGGCACTTTCTCCCAAGAAATATATGGGAATTATCTGTAATTTAGCACAGTTTCAGAACGATTCGTGAAAGTCACCTTTTAAGAATAACTTCCACTGCAGGCCCATATATAAAAGTTTGCTCCTTTATTACTCTGCACATGGACAATTATTTGCGCTGTTATTTGCCCCAGGCATGTACCTATGTAATTACCGTTTACAGTGTAAAGATGGATGTTATCGGTCGCTGAACGTCGGAGCAGTAGGCGTTTAATGCATTTTCCCATAGGGTCCAATGCAAAATTGACACCTCATTTTCTCCATTCTCCAGAGCTTTGAGTCTCAGCAAAACATATACATGTGTAGACACAAATAAGTGAAATAGAATGAAGGCTATTTCAGCTTTAGCTTTTATTCCGTTTGGGAGCTAAAGTCGCACAAACTTTTGTTTACAAAAATTTCGATGGCCTATAGTTCGCAAGTTATGCAATCAGTTGACATAAGATTGTGCATGCATGTAGACATGTTAATGACCTTTATATATGCCAAGTTTCAGATGGCTACCTACTCAAACAAGCAAGCAGTAGCGGTTTGAAATTTTCACAATTTGGGCTACACGTTCGGGACGATTCGTGATCTTAGGTGACTTGCACAATTCGGGCTGAAACTAGTGCCAAATGAGAGGGTTGGGATAAACATTCAATTGACCATATGTGCCAAAAATTCTCGTTCTTTAGTTTTCGAGTTATAGCCCCTGGAAGTCGAAAACTGCACGACTTTGCCCTCGAATATCTCGACAACGGAGAAAGGAGAATTTCAGGGCACTTTCTCCCAAGAAATATATGGGAATTATCTGTAATTTAGCACAGTTTCAGAACGATTCGTGAAAGTCACCTTTTAAGAATAACTTCCACTGCAGGCCCATATATAAAAGTTTGCTCCTTTATTACTCTGCACATGGACAATTATTTGCGCTGTTATTTGCCCCAGGCATGTACCTATGTAATTACCGTTTACAGTGTAAAGATGGATGTTATCGGTCGCTGAACGTCGGAGCAGTAGGCGTTTAATGCATTTTCCCATAGGGTCCAATGCAAAATTGACACCTCATTTTCTCCATTCTCAAGAGCTTTGAGTCTCTGCAAAACATATACATGTGTAGACACAAATAAGTGAAATAGAATGAAGGCTATTTCAGCTTTAGCTTTTATTCCGTTTGGGAGCTAAAGTCGCACAAACTTTTGTTTACAAAAATTTCGATGGCCTATAGTTCGCAAGTTATGCAATCAGTTGACATAAGATTGTGCATGCATGTAGACATGTTAATGACCTTTATATATGCCAAGTTTCAGATGGCTACCTACTCAAACAAGCAAGCAGTAGCGGTTTGAAATTTTCACAATTTGGGCTACACGTTCGGGACGATTCGTGACCTTAGGTGACTTGCACAATTCGGGCTGAAACTAGTGCCAAATGAGAGGGTTGGGATAAACATTCAATTGACCATATGTGCCAAAAATTCTCGTTCTTTAGTTTTCGAGTTATAGCCCCTGGAAGTCGAAAACTGCACGACTTTGCCCTCGAATATCTCGACAACGGAGAAAGGAGAATTTCAGGGCACTTTCTCCCAAGAAATATATGGGAATTATCTGTAATTTAGCACAGTTTCAGAACGATTCGTGAAAGTCACCTTTTAAGAATAACTTCCACTGCAGGCCCATATATAAAAGTTTGCTCCTTTATTACTCTGCACATGGACAATTATTTGCGCTGTTATTTGCCCCAGGCATGTACCTATGTAATTACCGTTTACAGTGTAAAGATGGATGTTATCGGTCGCTGAACGTCGGAGCAGTAGGCGTTTAATGCATTTTCCCATAGGGTCCAATGCAAAATTGACACCTCATTTTCTCCATTCTCAAGAGCTTTGAGTCTCTGCAAAACATATACATGTGTAGACACAAATAAGTGAAATAGAATGAAGGCAATTTCAGCTTTAGCTTTTATTCCGTTTGGGAGCTAAAGTCGCACAAACTTTTGTTTACAAAAATTTCGATGGCCTATAGTTCGCAAGTTATGCAATCAGTTGACATAAGATTGTGCATGCATGTAGACATGTTAATGACCTTTATATATGCCAAGTTTCAGATGGCTACCTACTCAAACAAGCAAGCAGTAGCGGTTTGAAATTTTCACAATTTGGGCTACACGTTCGGGACGATTCGTGACCTTAGGTGACTTGCACAATTCGGGCTGAAACTAGTGCCAAATGAGAGGGTTGGGATAAACATTCAATTGACCATATGTGCCAAA
This sequence comes from Ctena decussata, assembly GCA_963989385.1. Taxonomy (NCBI): domain Eukaryota; kingdom Metazoa; phylum Mollusca; class Bivalvia; order Lucinida; family Lucinidae; genus Ctena; species Ctena decussata. The sequence continues at coordinate 31,923 of CAXDIV010000047.1, forward strand.
AATTCTCGTTCTTTAGTTTTCGAGTTATAGCCCCTGGAAGTCGAAAACTGCACGACTTTGCCCTCGAATATCTCGACAACGGAGAAAGGAGAATTTCAGGGCACTTTCTCCCAAGAAATATATGGGAATTATCTGTAATTTAGCACAGTTTCAGAACGATTCGTGAAAGTCACCTTTTAAGAATAACTTCCACTGCAGGCCCATATATAAAAGTTTGCTCCTTTATTACTCTGCACATGGACAATTATTTGCGCTGTTATTTGCCCCAGGCATGTACCTATGTAATTACCGTTTACAGTGTAAAGATGGGTGTTATCGGTCGCTGAACGTCGGAGCAGTAGGCGTTTAATGCATTTTCCCATAGGGTCCAATGCAAAATTGACACCTCATTTTCTCCATTCTCAAGAGCTTTGAGTCTCTGCAAAACATATACATGTGTAGACACAAATAAGTGAAATAGAATGAAGGCTATTTCAGCTTTAGCTTTTATTCCGTTTGGGAGCTAAAGTCGCACAAACGTTTGTTTACAAAAATTTCGATGGCCTATAGTTCGCAAGTTATGCAATCAGTTGACATAAGATTGTGCATGCATGTAGACATGTTAATGACCTTTATATATGCCAAGTTTCAGATGGCTACCTACTCAAACAAGCAAGCAGTAGCGGTTTGAAATTTTCACAATTTGGGCTACACGTTCGGGACGATTCGTGACCTTAGGTGACTTGCACAATTCGGGCTGAAACTAGTGCCAAATGAGAGGGTTGGGATAAACATTCAATTGACCATATGTGCCAAAAATTCTCGTTCTTTAGTTTTCGAGTTATAGCCCCTGGAAGTCGAAAACTGCACGACTTTGCCCTCGAATATCTCGACAACGGAGAAAGGAGAATTTCAGGGCACTTTCTCCCAAGAAATATATGGGAATTATCTGTAATTTAGCACAGTTTCAGAACGATTCGTGAAAGTCACCTTTTAAGAATAACTTCCACTGCAGGCCCATATATAAAAGTTTGCTCCTTTATTACTCTGCACATGGACAATTATTTGCGCTGTTATTTGCCCCAGGCATGTACCTATGTAATTACCGTTTACAGTGTAAAGATGGATGTTATCGGTCGCTGAACGTCGGAGCAGTAGGCGTTTAATGCATTTTCCCATAGGGTCCAATGCAAAATTGACACCTCATTTTCTCCATTCTCAAGAGCTTTGAGTCTCTGCAAAACACATACATGTGTAGACACAAATAAGTGAAATAGAATGAAGGCTATTTCAGCTTTAGCTTTTATTCCGTTTGGGAGCTAAAGTCGCACAAACTTTTGTTTACAAAAATTTCGATGGCCTATAGTTCGCAAGTTATGCAATCAGTTGACATAAGATTGTGCATGCATGTAGACATGTTAATGACCTTTATATATGCCAAGTTTCAGATGGCTACCTACTCAAACAAGCAAGCAGTAGCGGTTTGAAATTTTCACAATTTGGGCTACACGTTCGGGACGATTCGTGACCTTAGGTGACTTGCACAATTCGGGCTGAAACTAGTGCCAAATGAGAGGGTTGGGATAAACATTCAATTGACCATATGTGCCAAAAATTCTCTTCCTAGTTTTCGAGTTATAGCCCCTGGAAGTCGAAAACTGCACGACTTTGCCCTCGAATATCTCGACAACGGAGAAAGGAGAATTTCAGGGCACTTTCTCCCAAGAAATATATGGGAATTATCTGTAATTTAGCACAGTTTCAGAACGATTCGTGAAAGTCACCTTTTAAGAATAACTTCCACTGCAGGCCCATATATAAAAGTTTGCTCCTTTATTACTCTGCACATGGACAATTATTTGCGCTGTTATTTGCCCCAGGCATGTACCTATGTAATTACCGTTTACAGTGTAAAGATGGATGTTATCGGTCGCTGAACGTCGGAGCAGTAGGCGTTTAATGCATTTTCCCATAGGGTCCAATGCAAAATTGACACCTCATTTTCTCCATTCTCAAGAGCTTTGAGTCTCAGCAAAACATATACATGTGTAGACACAAATAAGTGAAATAGAATGAAGGCTATTTCAGCTTTAGCTTTTATTCCGTTTGGGAGCTAAAGTCGCACAAACTTTTGTTTACAAAAATTTCGATGGCCTATAGTTCGCAAGTTATGCAATCAGTTGACATAAGATTGTGCATGCATGTAGACATGTTAATGACCTTTATATATGCCAAGTTTCAGATTTCTACCTACTCAAACAAGCAAGCAGTAGCGGTTTGAAATTTTCACAATTTGGGCTACACGTTCGGGACGATTCGTGATCTTAGGTGACTTGCACAATTCGGGCTGAAACTAGTGCCAAATGAGAGGGTTGGGATAAACATTCAATTGACCATATGTGCCAAAAATTCTCGTTCTTTAGTTTTCGAGTTATAGCCCCTGGAAGTCGAAAACTGCACGACTTTGCCCTCGAATATCTCGACAACGGAGAAAGGAGAATTTCAGGGCACTTTCTCCCAAGAAATATATGGGAATTATCTGTAATTTAGCACAGTTTCAGAACGATTCGTGAAAGTCACCTTTTAAGAATAACTTCCACTGCAGGCCCATATATAAAAGTTTGCTCCTTTATTACTCTGCACATGGACAATTATTTGCGCTGTTATTTGCCCCAGGCATGTACCTATGTAATTACCGTTTACAGTGTAAAGATGGATGTTATCGGTCGCTGAACGTCGGAGCAGTAGGCGTTTAATGCATTTTCCCATAGGGTCCAATGCAAAATTGACACCTCATTTTCTCCATTCTCAAGAGCTTTGAGTCTCTGCAAAACATATACATGTGTAGACACAAATAAGTGAAATAGAATGAAGGCTATTTCAGCTTTAGCTTTTATTCCGTTTGGGAGCTAAAGTCGCACAAACTTTTGTTTACAAAAATTTCGATGGCCTATAGTTCGCAAGTTATGCAATCAGTTGACATAAGATTGTGCATGCATGTAGATATGTTAATGACCTTTATATATGCCAAGTTTCAGATGGCTACCTACTCAAACAAGCAAGCAGTAGCGGTTTGAAATTTTCACAATTTGGGCTACACGTTCGGGACGATTCGTGACCTTAGGTGACTTGCACAATTCGGGCTGATACTAGTGCCAAATGAGAGAGTTGGGATAAACATTCAATTGACCATATGTGCCAAAAATTCTCGTTCTTTAGTTTTCGAGTTATAGCCCCTGGAAGTCGAAAACTGCACGACTTTGCCCTCGAATATCTCGACAACGGAGAAAGGAGAATTTCAGGGCACTTTCTCCCAAGAAATATATGGGAATTATCTGTAATTTAGCACAGTTTCAGAACGATTCGTGAAAGTCACCTTTTAAGAATAACTTCCACTGCAGGCCCATATATAAAAGTTTGCTCCTTTATTACTCTGCACATGGACAATTATTTGCGCTGTTATTTGCCCCAGGCATGTACCTATGTAATTACCGTTTACAGTGTAAAGATGGATGTTATCGGTTGCTGAACGTCGGAGCAGTAGGCGTTTAATGCATTTTCCCATAGGGTCCAATGCAAAATTGACACCTCATTTTCTCCATTCTCAAGAGCTTTGAGTCTCTGCAAAACATATACATGTGTAGACACAAATAAGTGAAATAGAATGAAGGCTATTTCAGCTTTAGCTTTTATTCCGTTTGGGAGCTAAAGTCGCACAAACTTTTGTTTACAAAAATTTCGATGGCCTATAGTTCGCAAGTTATGCAATCAGTTGACATAAGATTGTGCATGCATGTAGACATGTTAATGACCTTTATATATGCCAAGTTTCAGATGGCTACCTACTCAAACAAGCAAGCAGTAGCGGTTTGAAATTTTCACAATTTGGGCTACACGTTCGGGACGATTCGTGACCTTAGGTGACTTGCACAATTCGGGCTGAAACTAGTGCCAAATGAGAGGGTTGGGATAAACATTCAATTGACCATATGTGCCAAAAATTCTCGTTCTTTAGTTTTCGAGTTATAGCCCCTGGAAGTCGAAAACTGCACGACTTTGCCCTCGAATATCTCGACAACGGAGAAAGGAGAATTTCAGGGCACTTTCTCCCAAGAAATATATGGGAATTATCTGTAATTTAGCACAGTTTCAGAACGATTCGTGAAAGTCACCTTTTAAGAATAACTTCCACTGCAGGCCCATATATAAAAGTTTGCTCCTTTATTACTCTGCACATGGACAATTATTTGCGCTGTTATTTGCCCCAGGCATGTACCTATGTAATTACCGTTTACAGTGTAAAGATGGATGTTATCGGTCGCTGAACGTCGGAGCAGTAGGCGTTTAATGCATTTTCCCATAGGGTCCAATGCAAAATTGACACCTCATTTTCTCCATTCTCAAGAGCTTTGAGTCTCTGCAAAACACATACATGTGTAGACACAAATAAGTGAAATAGAATGAAGGCTATTTCAGCTTTAGCTTTTATTCCGTTTGGGAGCTAAAGTCGCACAAACTTTTGTTTACAAAAATTTCGATGGCCTATAGTTCGCAAGTTATGCAATCAGTTGACATAAGATTGTGCATGCATGTAGACATGTTAATGGCCTTTATATATGCCAAGTTTCAGATGGCTACCTACTCAAACAAGCAAGCAGTAGCGGTTTGAAATTTTCACAATTTGGGCTACACGTTCGGGACGATTCGTGACCTTAGGTGACTTGCACAATTCGGGCTGAAACTAGTGCCAAATGAGAGGGTTGGGATAAACATTCAATTGATCATATGTGCCAAAAATTCTCGTTCTTTAGTTTTCGAGTTATAGCCCCTGGAAGTCGAAAACTGCACGACTTTGCCCTCGAATATCTCGACAACGGAGAAAGGAGAATTTCAGGGCACTTTCTCCCAAGAAATATATGGGAATTATCTGTAATTTAGCACAGTTTCAGAACGATTCGTGAAAGTCACCTTTTAAGAATAACTTCCACTGCAGGCCCATATATAAAAGTTTGCTCCTTTATTACTCTGCACATGGACAATTATTTGCGCTGTTATTTGCCCCAGGCATGTACCTATGTAATTACCGTTTACAGTGTAAAGATGGATGTTATCGGTCGCTGAACGTCGGAGCAGTAGGCGTTTAATGCATTTTCCCATAGGGTCCAAAGCAAAATTGACACCTCATTTTCTCCATTCTCAAGAGCTTTGAGTCTCTGCAAAACATATACATGTGTAGACACAAATAAGTGAAATAGAATGAAGGCTATTTCAGCTTTAGCTTTTATTCCGTTTGGGAGCTAAAGTCGCACAAACTTTTGTTTACAAAAATTTCGATGGCCTATAGTTCGCAAGTTATGCAATCAGTTGACATAAGATTGTGCATGCATGTAGACATGTTAATGACCTTTATATATGCCAAGTTTCAGATGGCTACCTACTCAAACAAGCAAGCAGTAGCGGTTTGAAATTTTCACAATTTGGGCTACACGTTCAGGACGATTCGTGACCTTAGGTGACTTGCACAATTCGGGCTGAAACTAGTGCCAAATGAGAGGGTTGGGATAAACATTCAATTGACCATATGTGCCGAAAATTCTCTTCCTAGTTTTCGAGTTATAGCCCCTGGAAGTCGAAAACTGCACGACTTTGCCCTCGAATATCTCGACAACGGAGAAAGGAGAATTTCAGGGCACTTTCTCCCAAGAAATATATGGGAATTATCTGTAATTTAGCACAGTTTCAGAACGATTCGTGAAAGTCACCTTTTAAGAATAACTTCCACTGCAGGCCCATATATAAAAGTTTGCTCCTTTATTACTCTGCACATGGACAATTATTTGCGCTGTTATTTGCCCCAGGCATGTACCTATGTAATTACCGTTTACAGTGTAAAGATGGATGTTATCGGTCGCTGAACGTCGGAGCAGTAGGCGTTTAATGCATTTTCCCATAGGGTCCAATGCAAAATTGACACCTCATTTTCTCCATTCTCAAGAGCTTTGAGTCTCAGCAAAACATATACATGTGTAGACACAAATAAGTGAAATAGAATGAAGGCTATTTCAGCTTTAGCTTTTATTCCGTTTGGGAGCTAAAGTCGCACAAACTTTTGTTTACATAAATTTCGATGGCCTATAGTTCGCAAGTTATGCAATCAGTTGACATAAGATTGTGCATGCATGTAGACATGTTAATGACCTTTATATATGCCAAGTTTCAGATGGCTACCTACTCAAACAAGCAAGCAGTAGCGGTTTGAAATTTTCACAATTTGGGCTACACGTTCGGGACGATTCGTGATCTTAGGTGACTTGCACAATTCGGGCTGAAACTAGTGCCAAATGAGAGGGTTGGGATAAACATTCAATTGACCATATGTGCCAAAAATTCTCGTTCTTTAGTTTTCGAGTTATAGCCCCTGGAAGTCGAAAACTGCACGACTTTGCCCTCGAATATCTCGACAACGGAGAAAGGAGAATTTCAGGGCACTTTCTCCCAAGAAATATATGGGAATTATCTGTAATTTAGCACAGTTTCAGAACGATTCGTGAAAGTCACCTTTTAAGAATAACTTCCACTGCAGGCCCATATATAAAAGTTTGCTCCTTTATTACTCTGCACATGGACAATTATTTGCGCTGTTATTTGCCCCAGGCATGTACCTATGTAATTACCGTTTACAGTGTAAAGATGGATGTTATCGGTCGCTGAACGTCGGAGCAGTAGGCGTTTAATGCATTTTCCCATAGGGTCCAATGCAAAATTGACACCTCATTTTCTCCATTCTCAAGAGCTTTGAGTCTCTGCAAAACATATACATGTGTAGACACAAATAAGTGAAATAGAATGAAGGCTATTTCAGCTTTAGCTTTTATTCCGTTTGGGAGCTAAAGTCGCACAAACTTTTGTTTACAAAAATTTCGATGGCCTATAGTTCGCAAGTTATGCAATCAGTTGACATAAGATTGTGCATGCATGTAGACATGTTAATGACCTTTATATATGCCAAGTTTCAGATGGCTACCTACTCAAACAAGCAAGCAGTAGCGGTTTGAAATTTTCACAATTTGGGCTACACGTTCGGGACGATTCGTGACCTTAGGTGACTTGCACAATTCGGGCTGAAACTAGTGCCAAATGAGAGGGTTGGGATAAACATTCAATTGACCATATGTGCCAAAAATTCTCGTTCTTTAGTTTTCGAGTTATAGCCCCTGGAAGTCGAAAACTGCACGACTTTGCCCTCGAATATCTCGACAACGGAGAAAGGAGAATTTCAGGGCACTTTCTCCCAAGAAATATATGGGAATTATCTGTAATTTAGCACAGTTTCAGAACGATTCGTGAAAGTCACCTTTTAAGAATAACTTCCACTGCAGGCCCATATATAAAAGTTTGCTCCTTTATTACTCTGCACATGGACAATTATTTGCGCTGTTATTTGCCCCAGGCATGTACCTATGTAATTACCGTTTACAGTGTAAAGATGGATGTTATCGGTCGCTGAACGTCGGAGCAGTAGGCGTTTAATGCATTTTCCCATAGGGTCCAATGCAAAATTGACACCTCATTTTCTCCATTCTCAAGAGCTTTGAGTCTCTGCAAAACATATACATGTGTAGACACAAATAAGTGAAATAGAATGAAGGCAATTTCAGCTTTAGCTTTTATTCCGTTTGGGAGCTAAAGTCGCACAAACTTTTGTTTACAAAAATTTCGATGGCCTATAGTTCGCAAGTTATGCAATCAGTTGACATAAGATTGTGCATGCATGTAGACATGTTAATGACCTTTATATATGCCAAGTTTCAGATGGCTACCTACTCAAACAAGCAAGCAGTAGCGGTTTGAAATTTTCACAATTTGGGCTACACGTTCGGGACGATTCGTGACCTTAGGTGACTTGCACAATTCGGGCTGAAACTAGTGCCAAATGAGAGGGTTGGGATAAACATTCAATTGACCATATGTGCCAAAAATTCTCGTTCTTTAGTTTTCGAGTTATAGCCCCTGGAAGTCGAAAACTGCACGACTTTGCCCTCGAATATCTCGACAACGGAGAAAGGAGAATTTCAGGGCACTTTCTCCCAAGAAATATATGGGAATTATCTGTAATTTAGCACAGTTTCAGAACGATTCGTGAAAGTCACCTTTTAAGAATAACTTCCACTGCAGGCCCATATATAAAAGTTTGCTCCTTTATTACTCTGCACATGGACAATTATTTGCGCTGTTATTTGCCCCAGGCATGTACCTATGTAATTACCGTTTACAGTGTAAAGATGGGTGTTATCGGTCGCTGAACGTCGGAGCAGTAGGCGTTTAATGCATTTTCCCATAGGGTCCAATGCAAAATTGACACCTCATTTTCTCCATTCTCAAGAGCTTTGAGTCTCTGCAAAACATATACATGTGTAGACACAAATAAGTGAAATAGAATGAAGGCTATTTCAGCTTTAGCTTTTATTCCGTTTGGGAGCTAAAGTCGCACAAACGTTTGTTTACAAAAATTTCGATGGCCTATAGTTCGCAAGTTATGCAATCAGTTGACATAAGATTGTGCATGCATGTAGACATGTTAATGACCTTTATATATGCCAAGTTTCAGATGGCTACCTACTCAAACAAGCAAGCAGTAGCGGTTTGAAATTTTCACAATTTGGGCTACACGTTCGGGACGATTCGTGACCTTAGGTGACTTGCACAATTCGGGCTGAAACTAGTGCCAAATGAGAGGGTTGGGATAAACATTCAATTGACCATATGTGCCAAAAATTCTCGTTCTTTAGTTTTCGAGTTATAGCCCCTGGAAGTCGAAAACTGCACGACTTTGCCCTCGAATATCTCGACAACGGAGAAAGGAGAATTTCAGGGCACTTTCTCCCAAGAAATATATGGGAATTATCTGTAATTTAGCACAGTTTCAGAACGATTCGTGAAAGTCACCTTTTAAGAATAACTTCCACTGCAGGCCCATATATAAAAGTTTGCTCCTTTATTACTCTGCACATGGACAATTATTTGCGCTGTTATTTGCCCCAGGCATGTACCTATGTAATTACCGTTTACAGTGTAAAGATGGATGTTATCGGTCGCTGAACGTCGGAGCAGTAGGAGTTTAATGCATTTTCCCATAGGGTCCAATGCAAAATTGACACCTCATTTTCTCCATTCTCAAGAGCTTTGAGTCTCTGCAAAACACATACATGTGTAGACACAAATAAGTGAAATAGAATGAAGGCTATTTCAGCTTTAGCTTTTATTCCGTTTGGGAGCTAAAGTCGCACAAACTTTTGTTTACAAAAATTTCGATGGCCTATAGTTCGCAAGTTATGCAATCAGTTGACATAAGATTGTGCATGCATGTAGACATGTTAATGACCTTTATATATGCCAAGTTTCAGATGGCTACCTACTCAAACAAGCAAGCAGTAGCGGTTTGAAATTTTCACAATTTGGGCTACACGTTCGGGACGATTCGTGACCTTAGGTGACTTGCACAATTCGGGCTGAAACTAGTGCCAAATGAGAGGGTTGGGATAAACATTCAATTGACCATATGTGCCAAAAATTCTCTTCCTAGTTTTCGAGTTATAGCCCCTGGAAGTCGAAAACTGCACGACTTTGCCCTCGAATATCTCGACAACGGAGAAAGGAGAATTTCAGGGCACTTTCTCCCAAGAAATATATGGGAATTATCTGTAATTTAGCACAGTTTCAGAACGATTCGTGAAAGTCACCTTTTAAGAATAACTTCCACTGCAGGCCCATATATAAAAGTTTGCTCCTTTATTACTCTGCACATGGACAATTATTTGCGCTGTTATTTGCCCCAGGCATGTACCTATGTAATTACCGTTTACAGTGTAAAGATGGATGTTATCGGTCGCTGAACGTCGGAGCAGTAGGCGTTTAATGCATTTTCCCATAGGGTCCAATGCAAAATTGACACCTCATTTTCTCCATTCTCAAGAGCTTTGAGTCTCAGCAAAACATATACATGTGTAGACACAAATAAGTGAAATAGAATGAAGGCTATTTCAGCTTTAGCTTTTATTCCGTTTGGGAGCTAAAGTCGCACAAACTTTTGTTTACAAAAATTTCGATGGCCTATAGTTCGCAAGTTATGCAATCAGTTGACATAAGATTGTGCATGCATGTAGACATGTTAATGACCTTTATATATGCCAAGTTTCAGATTTCTACCTACTCAAACAAGCAAGCAGTAGCGGTTTGAAATTTTCACAATTTGGGCTACACGTTCGGGACGATTCGTGATCTTAGGTGACTTGCACAATTCGGGCTGAAACTAGTGCCAAATGAGAGGGTTGGGATAAACATTCAATTGACCATATGTGCCAAAAATTCTCGTTCTTTAGTTTTCGAGTTATAGCCCCTGGAAGTCGAAAACTGCACGACTTTGCCCTCGAATATCTCGACAACGGAGAAAGGAGAATTTCAGGGCACTTTCTCCCAAGAAATATATGGGAATTATCTGTAATTTAGCACAGTTTCAGAACGATTCGTGAAAGTCACCTTTTAAGAATAACTTCCACTGCAGGCCCATATATAAAAGTTTGCTCCTTTATTACTCTGCACATGGACAATTATTTGCGCTGTTATTTGCCCCAGGCATGTACCTATGTAATTACCGTTTACAGTGTAAAGATGGATGTTATCGGTCGCTGAACGTCGGAGCAGTAGGCGTTTAATGCATTTTCCCATAGGGTCCAATGCAAAATTGACACCTCATTTTCTCCATTCTCAAGAGCTTTGAGTCTCTGCAAAACATATACATGTGTAGACACAAATAAGTGAAATAGAATGAAGGCTATTTCAGCTTTAGCTTTTATTCCGTTTGGGAGCTAAAGTCGCACAAACTTTTGTTTACAAAAATTTCGATGGCCTATAGTTCGCAAGTTATGCAATCAGTTGACATAAGATTGTGCATGCATGTAGATATGTTAATGACCTTTATATATGCCAAGTTTCAGATGGCTACCTACTCAAACAAGCAAGCAGTAGCGGTTTGAAATTTTCACAATTTGGGCTACACGTTCGGGACGATTCGTGACCTTAGGTGACTTGCACAATTCGGGCTGATACTAGTGCCAAATGAGAGAGTTGGGATAAACATTCAATTGACCATATGTGCCAAAAATTCTCGTTCTTTAGTTTTCGAGTTATAGCCCCTGGAAGTCGAAAACTGCACGACTTTGCCCTCGAATATCTCGACAACGGAGAAAGGAGAATTTCAGGGCACTTTCTCCCAAGAAATATATGGGAATTATCTGTAATTTAGCACAGTTTCAGAACGATTCGTGAAAGTCACCTTTTAAGAATAACTTCCACTGCAGGCCCATATATAAAAGTTTGCTCCTTTATTACTCTGCACATGGACAATTATTTGCGCTGTTATTTGCCCCAGGCATGTACCTATGTAATTACCGTTTACAGTGTAAAGATGGATGTTATCGGTTGCTGAACGTCGGAGCAGTAGGCGTTTAATGCATTTTCCCATAGGGTCCAATGCAAAATTGACACCTCATTTTCTCCATTCTCAAGAGCTTTGAGTCTCTGCAAAACATATACATGTGTAGACACAAATAAGTGAAATAGAATGAAGGCTATTTCAGCTTTAGCTTTTATTCCGTTTGGGAGCTAAAGTCGCACAAACTTTTGTTTACAAAAATTTCGATGGCCTATAGTTCGCAAGTTATGCAATCAGTTGACATAAGATTGTGCATGCATGTAGACATGTTAATGACCTTTATATATGCCAAGTTTCAGATGGCTACCTACTCAAACAAGCAAGCAGTAGCGGTTTGAAATTTTCACAATTTGGGCTACACGTTCGGGACGATTCGTGACCTTAGGTGACTTGCACAATTCGGGCTGAAACTAGTGCCAAATGAGAGGGTTGGGATAAACATTCAATTGACCATATGTGCCAAAAATTCTCGTTCTTTAGTTTTCGAGTTATAGCCCCTGGAAGTCGAAAACTGCACGACTTTGCCCTCGAATATCTCGACAACGGAGAAAGGAGAATTTCAGGGCACTTTCTCCCAAGAAATATATGGGAATTATCTGTAATTTAGCACAGTTTCAGAACGATTCGTGAAAGTCACCTTTTAAGAATAACTTCCACTGCAGGCCCATATATAAAAGTTTGCTCCTTTATTACTCTGCACATGGACAATTATTTGCGCTGTTATTTGCCCCAGGCATGTACCTATGTAATTACCGTTTACAGTGTAAAGATGGATGTTATCGGTCGCTGAACGTCGGAGCAGTAGGCGTTTAATGCATTTTCCCATAGGGTCCAATGCAAAATTGACACCTCATTTTCTCCATTCTCAAGAGCTTTGAGTCTCTGCAAAACACATACATGTGTAGACACAAATAAGTGAAATAGAATGAAGGCTATTTCAGCTTTAGCTTTTATTCCGTTTGGGAGCTAAAGTCGCACAAACTTTTGTTTACAAAAATTTCGATGGCCTATAGTTCGCAAGTTATGCAATCAGTTGACATAAGATTGTGCATGCATGTAGACATGTTAATGGCCTTTATATATGCCAAGTTTCAGATGGCTACCTACTCAAACAAGCAAGCAGTAGCGGTTTGAAATTTTCACAATTTGGGCTACACGTTCGGGACGATTCGTGACCTTAGGTGACTTGCACAATTCGGGCTGAAACTAGTGCCAAATGAGAGGGTTGGGATAAACATTCAATTGATCATATGTGCCAAAAATTCTCGTTCTTTAGTTTTCGAGTTATAGCCCCTGGAAGTCGAAAACTGCACGACTTTGCCCTCGAATATCTCGACAACGGAGAAAGGAGAATTTCAGGGCACTTTCTCCCAAGAAATATATGGGAATTATCTGTAATTTAGCACAGTTTCAGAACGATTCGTGAAAGTCACCTTTTAAGAATAACTTCCACTGCAGGCCCATATATAAAAGTTTGCTCCTTTATTACTCTGCACATGGACAATTATTTGCGCTGTTATTTGCCCCAGGCATGTACCTATGTAATTACCGTTTACAGTGTAAAGATGGATGTTATCGGTCGCTGAACGTCGGAGCAGTAGGCGTTTAATGCATTTTCCCATAGGGTCCAAAGCAAAATTGACACCTCATTTTCTCCATTCTCAAGAGCTTTGAGTCTCTGCAAAACATATACATGTGTAGACACAAATAAGTGAAATAGAATGAAGGCTATTTCAGCTTTAGCTTTTATTCCGTTTGGGAGCTAAAGTCGCACAAACTTTTGTTTACAAAAATTTCGATGGCCTATAGTTCGCAAGTTATGCAATCAGTTGACATAAGATTGTGCATGCATGTAGACATGTTAATGACCTTTATATATGCCAAGTTTCAGATGGCTACCTACTCAAACAAGCAAGCAGTAGCGGTTTGAAATTTTCACAATTTGGGCTACACGTTCAGGACGATTCGTGACCTTAGGTGACTTGCACAATTCGGGCTGAAACTAGTGCCAAATGAGAGGGTTGGGATAAACATTCAATTGACCATATGTGCCGAAAATTCTCTTCCTAGTTTTCGAGTTATAGCCCCTGGAAGTCGAAAACTGCACGACTTTGCCCTCGAATATCTCGACAACGGAGAAAGGAGAATTTCAGGGCACTTTCTCCCAAGAAATATATGGGAATTATCTGTAATTTAGCACAGTTTCAGAACGATTCGTGAAAGTCACCTTTTAAGAATAACTTCCACTGCAGGCCCATATATTAAAGTTTGCTCCTTTATTACTCTGCACATGGACAATTATTTGCGCTGTTATTTGCCCCAGGCATGTACCTATGTAATTACCGTTTACAGTGTAAAGATGGATGTTATCGGTCGCTGAACGTCGGAGCAGTAGGCGTTTAATGCATTTTCCCATAGGGTCCAATGCAAAATTGACACCTCATTTTCTCCATTCTCAAGAGCTTTGAGTCTCAGCAAAACATATACATGTGTAGACACAAATAAGTGAAATAGAATGAAGGCTATTTCAGCTTTAGCTTTTATTCCGTTTGGGAGCTAAAGTCGCACAAACTTTTGTTTACATAAATTTCGATGGCCTATAGTTCGCAAGTTATGCAATCAGTTGACATAAGATTGTGCATGCATGTAGACATGTTAATGACCTTTATATATGCCAAGTTTCAGATGGCTACCTACTCAAACAAGCAAGCAGTAGCGGTTTGAAATTTTCACAATTTGGGCTACACGTTCGGGACGATTCGTGATCTTAGGTGACTTGCACAATTCGGGCTGAAACTAGTGCCAAATGAGAGGGTTGGGATAAACATTCAATTGACCATATGTGCCAAAAATTCTCGTTCTTTAGTTTTCGAGTTATAGCCCCTGGAAGTCGAAAACTGCACGACTTTGCCCTCGAATATCTCGACAACGGAGAAAGGAGAATTTCAGGGCACTTTCTCCCAAGAAATATATGGGAATTATCTGTAATTTAGCACAGTTTCAGAACGATTCGTGAAAGTCACCTTTTAAGAATAACTTCCACTGCAGGCCCATATATAAAAGTTTGCTCCTTTATTACTCTGCACATGGACAATTATTTGCGCTGTTATTTGCCCCAGGCATGTACCTATGTAATTACCGTTTACAGTGTAAAGATGGATGTTATCGGTCGCTGAACGTCGGAGCAGTAGGCGTTTAATGCATTTTCCCATAGGGTCCAATGCAAAATTGACACCTCATTTTCTCCATTCTCAAGAGCTTTGAGTCTCTGCAAAACATATACATGTGTAGACACAAATAAGTGAAATAGAATGAAGGCTATTTCAGCTTTAGCTTTTATTCCGTTTGGGAGCTAAAGTCGCACAAACTTTTGTTTACAAAAATTTCGATGGCCTATAGTTCGCAAGTTATGCAATCAGTTGACATAAGATTGTGCATGCATGTAGATATGTTAATGACCTTTATATATGCCAAGTTTCAGATGGCTACCTACTCAAACAAGCAAGCAGTAGCGGTTTGAAATTTTCACAATTTGGGCTACACGTTCGGGACGATTCGTGACCTTAGGTGACTTGCACAATTCGGGCTGAAACTAGAGCCAAATGAGAGAGTTGGGATAAACATTCAATTGACCATATGTGCCAAAAATTCTCGTTCTTTAGTTTTCGAGTTATAGCCCCTGGAAGTCGAAAACTGCACGACTTTGCCCTCGAATATCTCGACAACGGAGAAAGGAGAATTTCAGGGCACTTTCTCCCAAGAAATATATGGGAATTATCTGTAATTTAGCACAGTTTCAGAACGATTCGTGAAAGTCACCTTTTAAGAATAACTTCCACTGCAGGCCCATATATAAAAGTTTGCTCCTTTATTACTCTGCACATGGACAATTATTTGCGCTGTTATTTGCCCCAGGCATGTACCTATGTAATTACCGTTTACAGTGTAAAGATGGATGTTATCGGTCGCTGAACGTCGGAGCAGTAGGCGTTTAATGCATTTTCCCATAGGGTCCAATGCAAAATTGACACCTCATTTTCTCCATTCTCAAGAGCTTTAAGTCTCTGCAAAACATATACATGTGTAGACACAAATAAGTGAAATAGAATGAAGGCTATTTCAGCTTTAGCTTTTATTCCGTTTGGGAGCTAAAGTCGCACAAACTTTTGTTTACAAAAATGTCGATGGCCTATAGTTCGCAAGTTATGCAATCAGTTGACATAAGATTGTGCATGCATGTAGACATGTTAATGACCTTTATATATGCCAAGTTTCAGATGGCTACCTACTCAAACAAGCAAGCAGTAGCGGTTTGAAATTTTCACAATTTGGGCTACACGTTCGGGACGATTCGTGACCTTAGGTGACTTGCACAATTCGGGCTGAAACTAGTGCCAAATGAGAGGGTTGGGATAAACATTCAATTGACCATATGTGCCAAAAATTCTCGTTCTTTAGTTTTCGAGTTATAGCCCCTGGAAGTCGAAAACTGCACGACTTTGCCCTCGAATATCTCGACAACGGAGAAAGGAGAATTTCAGGGCACTTTCTCCCAAGAAATATATGGGAATTATCTGTAATTTAGCACAGTTTCAGAACGATTCGTGAAAGTCACCTTTTAAGAATAACTTCCACTGCAGGCCCATATATAAAAGTTTGCTCCTTTATTACTCTGCACATGGACAATTATTTGCGCTGTTATTTGCCCCAGGCATGTACCTATGTAATTACCGTTTACAGTGTAAAGATGGATGTTATCGGTCGCTGAACGTCGGAGCAGTAGGCGTTTAATGCATTTTCCCATAGGGTCCAATGCAAAATTGACACCTCATTATCTCCATTCTCAAGAGCTTTGAGTCTCTGCAAAACATATACATGTGTAGACACAAATAAGTGAAATAGAATGAAGGCTATTTCAGCTTTAGCTTTTATTCCGTTTGGGAGCTAAAGTCGCACAAACTTTTGTTTACAAAAATTTCGATGGCCTATAGTTCGCAAGTTATGCAATCAGTTGACATAAGATTGTGCATGCATGTAGACATGTTAATGACCTTTATATATGCCAAGTTTCAGATGGCTACCTACTCAAACAAGCAAGCAGTAGCGGTTTGAAATTTTCACAATTTGGGCTACACGTTCGGGACGATTCGTGACCTTAGGTGACTTGCACAATTCGGGCTGAAACTAGTGCCAAATGAGAGGGTTGGGATAAACATTCAATTGACCATATGTGCCAAAAATTCTCGTTCTTTAGTTTTCGAGTTATAGCCCCTGGAAGTCGAAAACTGCACGACTTTACCCTCGAATATCTCGACAACGGAGAAAGGAGAATTTCAGGGCACTTTCTCCCAAGAAATATATGGGAATTATCTGTAATTTAGCACAGTTTCAGAACGATTCGTGAAAGTCACCTTTTAAGAATAACTTCCACTGCAGGCCCATATATAAAAGTTTGCTCCTTTATGACTCTGCACATGGACAATTATTTGCGCTGTTATTTGCCCCAGGCATGTACCTATGTAATTACCGTTTACAGTGTAAAGATGGATGTTATCGGTCGCTGAACGTCGGAGCAGTAGGCGTTTAATGCATTTTCCCATAGGGTCCAATGCAAAATTGACACCTCATTTTCTCCATTCTCAAGAGCTTTGAGTCTCTGCAAAACATATACATGTGTAGACACAAATAAGTGAAATAGAATGAAGGCTATTTCAGCTTTAGCTTTTATTCCGTTTGGGAGCTAAAGTCGCACAAACTTTTGTTTACAAAAATTTCGATGGCCTATAGTTCGCAAGTTATGCAATCAGTTGACATAAGATTGTGCATGCATGTAGACATGTTAATGACCTTTATATATGCCAAGTTTCAGATGGCTACCTACTCAAACAAGCAAGCAGTAGCGGTTTGAAATTTTCACAATTTGGGCTACACGTTCGGGACGATTCGTGACCTTAGGTGACTTGCACAATTCGGGCTGAAACTAGTGCCAAATGAGAGGGTTGGGATAAACATTCAATTGACCATATGTGCCAAAAATTCTCGTTCTTTAGTTTTCGAGTTATAGCCCCTGGAAGTCGAAAACTGCACGACTTTGCCCTCGAATATCTCGACAACGGAGAAAGGAGAATTTCAGGGCACTTTCTCCCAAGAAATATATGGGAATTATCTGTAATTTAGCACAGTTTCAGAACGATTCGTGAAAGTCACCTTTTAAGAATAACTTCCACTGCAGGCCCATATATAAAAGTTTGCTCCTTTATTACTCTGCACATGGACAATTATTTGCGCTGTTATTTGCCCCAGGCATGTACCTATGTAATTACCGTTTACAGTGTAAAGATGGATGTTATCGGTCGCTGAACGTCGGAGCAGTAGGCGTTTAATGCATTTTCTCATAGGGTCCAATGCAAAATTGACACCTCATTTTCTCCATTCTCAAGAGCTTTGAGTCTCTGCAAAACATATACATGTGTAGACACAAATAAGTGAAATAGAATGAAGGCTATTTCAGCTTTAGCTTTTATTCCGTTTGGGAGCTAAAGTCGCACAAACTTTTGTTTACAAAAATTTCGATGGCCTATAGTTCGCAAGTTATGCAATCAGTTGACATAAGATTGTGCATGCATGTAGACATGTTAATGACCTTTATATATGCCAAGTTTCAGATGGCTACCTACTCAAACAAGCAAGCAGTAGCGGTTTGAAATTTTCACAATTTGGGCTACACGTTCAGGACGATTCGTGACCTTAGGTGACTTGCACAATTCGGGCTGAAACTAGTGCCAAATGAGAGGGTTGGGATAAACATTCAATTGACCATATGTGCCAAAAATTCTCGTTCCTAGTTTTCGAGTTATAGCCCCTGGAAGTCGAAAACTGCACGACTTTGCCCTCGAATATCTCGACAACGGAGAAAGGAGAATTTCAGGGCACTTTCTCCCAAGAAATATATGGGAATTATCTGTAATTTAGCACAGTTTCAGAACGATTCGTGAAAGTCACCTTTTAAGAATAACTTCCACTGCAGGCCCATATATAAAAGTTTGCTCCTTTATTACTCTGCACATGGACAATTATTTGCGCTGTTATTTGCCCCAGGCATGTACCTATGTAATTACCGTTTACAGTGTAAAGATGGATGTTATCGGTCGCTGAACGTCGGAGCAGTAGGCGTTTAATGCATTTTCCCATAGGGTCCAATGCAAAATTGACACCTCATTTTCTCCATTCTCAAGAGCTTTGAGTCTCAGCAAAACATATACATGTGTAGACACAAATAAGTGAAATAGAATGAAGGCTATTTCAGCTTTAGCTTTTATTCCGTTTGGGAGCTAAAGTCGCACAAACTTTTGTTTACAAAAATTTCGATGGCCTATAGTTCGCAAGTTATGCAATCAGTTGACATAAGATTGTGCATGCATGTAGACATGTTAATGACCTTTATATATGCCAAGTTTCAGATGGCTACCTACTCAAACAAGCAAGCAGTAGCGGTTTGAAATTTTCACAATTTGGGCTACACGTTCGGGACGATTCGTGACCTTAGGTGACTTGCACAATTCGGGCTGAAACTAGTGCCAAATGAGAGGGTTGGGATAAACATTCAATTGACCATATGTGCCAAAAATTCTCGTTCTTTAGTTTTCGAGTTATAGCCCCTGGAAGTCGAAAACTGCACGACTTTGCCCTCGAATATCTCGACAACGGAGAAAGGAGAATTTCAGGGCACTTTCTCCCAAGAAATATATGGGAATTATCTGTAATTTAGCACAGTTTCAGAACGATTCGTGAAAGTCACCTTTTAAGAATAACTTCCACTGCAGGCCCATATATAAAAGTTTGCTCCTTTATTACTCTGCACATGGACAATTATTTGCGCTGTTATTTGCCCCAGGCATGTACCTATGTAATTACCGTTTACAGTGTAAAGATGGATGTTATCGGTCGCTGAACGTCGGAGCAGTAGGCGTTTAATGCATTTTCCCATAGGGTCCAATGCAAAATTGACACCTCATTTTCTCCATTCTCAAGAGCTTTGGGTCTCTGCAAAACATATACATGTGTAGACACAAATAAGTGAAATAGAATGAAGGCTATTTCAGCTTTAGCTTTTATTCCGTTTGGGAGCTAAAGTCGCACAAACTTTTGTTTACAAAAATTTCGATGGCCTATAGTTCGCAAGTTATGCAATCAGTTGACATAAGATTGTGCATGCATGTAGACATGTTAATGACCTTTATATATGCCAAGTTTCAGATGGCTACCTACTCAAACAAGCAAGCAGTAGCGGTTTGAAATTTTCACAATTTGGGCTACACGTTCGGGACGATTCGTGACCTTAGGTGACTTGCACAATTCGGGCTGAAACTAGTGCCAAATGAGAGGGTTGGGATAAACATTCAATTGACCATATGTGCCAAAAATTCTCGTTCTTTAGTTTTCGAGTTATAGCCCCTGGAAGTCGAAAACTGCACGACTTTGCCCTCGAATATCTCGACAACGGAGAAAGGAGAATTTCAGGGCACTTTCTCCCAAGAAATATATGGGAATTATCTGTAATTTAGCACAGTTTCAGAACGATTCGTGAAAGTCACCTTTTAAGAATAACTTCCACTGCAGGCCCATATATAAAAGTTTGCTCCTTTATTACTCTGCACATGGACAATTATTTGCGCTGTTATTTGCCCCAGGCATGTACCTATGTAATTACCGTTTACAGTGTAAAGATGGATGTTATCGGTCGCTGAACGTCGGAGCAGTAGGCGTTTAATGCATTTTCCCATAGGGTCCAATGCAAAATTGACACCTCATTTTCTCCATTCTCAAGAGCTTTGAGTCTCTGCAAAACATATACATGTGTAGACACAAATAAGTGAAATAGAATGAAGGCTATTTCAGCTTTAGCTTTTATTCCGTTTGGGAGCTAAAGTCGCACAAACTTTTGTTTACAAAAATTTCGATGGCCTATAGTTCGCAAGTTATGCAATCAGTTGACATAAGATTGTGCATGCATGTAGACATGTTAATGACCTTTATATATGCCAAGTTTCAGATGGCTACCTACTCAAACAAGCAAGCAGTAGCGGTTTGAAATTTTCACAATTTGGGCTACACGTTCGGGACGATTCGTGACCTTAGGTGACTTGCACAATTCGGGCTGAAACTAGTGCCAAATGAGAGGGTTGGGATAAACATTCAATTGACCATATGTGCCAAAAATTCTCGTTCTTTAGTTTTCGAGTTATAGCCCCTGGAAGTCGAAAACTGCACGACTTTGCCCTCGAATATCTCGACAACGGAGAAAGGAGAATTTCAGGGCACTTTCTCCCAAGAAATATATGGGAATTATCTGTAATTTAGCACAGTTTCAGAACGATTCGTGAAAGTCACCTTTTAAGAATAACTTCCACTGCAGGCCCATATATAAAAGTTTGCTCCTTTATTACTCTGCACATGGACAATTATTTGCGCTGTTATTTGCCCCAGGCATGTACCTATGTAATTACCGTTTACAGTGTAAAGATGGATGTTATCGGTCGCTGAACGTCGGAGCAGTAGGCGTTTAATGCATTTTCCCATAGGGTCCAATGCAAAATTGACACCTCATTTTCTCCATTCTCAAGAGCTTTGGGTCTCTGCAAAACATATACATGTGTAGACACAAATAAGTGAAATAGAATGAAGGCTATTTCAGCTTTAGCTTTTATTCCGTTTGGGAGCTAAAGTCGCACAAACTTTTGTTTACAAAAATTTCGATGGCCTATAGTTCGCAAGTTATGCAATCAGTTGACATAAGATTGTGCATGCATGTAGACATGTTAATGACCTTTATATATGCAAAGTTTCAGATGGCTACCTACTCAAACAAGCAAGCAGTAGCGGTTTGAAATTTTCACAATTTGGGCTACACGTTCGGGACGATTCGTGACCTTAGGTGACTTGCACAATTCGGGCTGAAACTAGTGCCAAATGAGAGGGTTGGGATAAACATTCAATTGACCATATGTGCCAAAAATTCTCGTTCTTTAGTTTTCGAGTTATAGCCCCTGGAAGTCGAAAACTGCACGACTTTGCCCTCGAATATCTCGACAACGGAGAAAGGAGAATTTCAGGGCACTTTCTCCCAAGAAATATATGGGAATTATCTGTAATTTAGCACAGTTTCAGAACGATTCGTGAAAGTCACCTTTTAAGAATAACTTCCACTGCAGGCCCATATATAAAAGTTTGCTCCTTTATTACTCTGCACATGGACAATTATTTGCGCTGTTATTTGCCCCAGGCATGTACCTATGTAATTACCGTTTACAGTGTAAAGATGGATGTTATCGGTCGCTGAACGTCGGAGCAGTAGGCGTTTAATGCATTTTCCCATAGGGTCCAATGCAAAATTGACACCTCATTTTCTCCATTCTCAAGAGCTTTGAGTCTCTGCAAAACATATACATGTGTAGACACAAATAAGTGAAATAGAATGAAGGCTATTTCAGCTTTAGCTTTTATTCCGTTTGGGAGCTAAAGTCGCACAAACTTTTGTTTACAAAAATTTCGATGGCCTATAGTTCGCAAGTTATGCAATCAGTTGACATAAGATTGTGCATGCATGTAGACATGTTAATGACCTTTATATATGCCAAGTTTCAGATGGCTACCTACTCAAACAAGCAAGCAGTAGCGGTTTGAAATTTTCACAATTTGGGCTACACGTTCGGGACGATTCGTGACCTTAGGTGACTTGCACAATTCGGGCTGAAACTAGTGCCAAATGAGAGGGTTGGAATAAACATTCAATTGACCATATGTGCCAAAAATTCTCGTTCTTTAGTTTTCGAGTTATAGCCCCTGGAAGTCGAAAACTGCACGACTTTGCCCTCGAATATCTCGACAACGGAGAAAGGAGAATTTCAGGGCACTTTCTCCCAAGAAATATATGGGAATTATCTGTAATTTAGCACAGTTTCAGAACGATTCGTGAAAGTCACCTTTTAAGAATAACTTCCACTGCAGGCCCATATATAAAAGTTTGCTCCTTTATTACTCTGCACATGGACAATTATTTGCGCTGTTATTTGCCCCAGGCATGTACCTATGTAATTACCGTTTACAGTGTAAAGATGGATGTTATCGGTCGCTGAACGTCGGAGCAGTAGGCGTTTAATGCATTTTCCCATAGGGTCCAATGCAAAATTGACACCTCATTTTCTCCATTCTCAAGAGCTTTGAGTCTCTGCAAAACACATACATGTGTAGACACAAATAAGTGAAATAGAATGAAGGCTATTTCAGCTTTAGCTTTTATTCCGTTTGGGAGCTAAAGTCGCACAAACTTTTGTTTACAAAAATTTCGATGGCCTATAGTTCGCAAGTTATGCAATCAGTTGACATAAGATTGTGCATGCATGTAGACATGTTAATGACCTTTATATATGCCAAGTTTCAGATGGCTACCTACTCAAACAAGCAAGCAGTAGCGGTTTGAAATTTTCACAATTTGGGCTATACGTTCGGGACGATTCGTGACCTTAGGTGACTTGCACAATTCGGGCTGAAACTAGTGCCAAATGAGAGGGTTGGGATAAACATTCAATTGACCATATGTGCCAAAAATTCTCGTTCTTTAGTTTTCGAGTTATAGCCCCTGGAAGTCGAAAACTGCACGACTTTGCCCTCGAATATCTCGACAACGGAGAAAGGAGAATTTCAGGGCACTTTCTCCCAAGAAATATATGGGAATTATCTGTAATTTAGCACAGTTTCAGAACGATTCGTGAAAGTCACCTTTTAAGAATAACTTCCACTGCAGGCCCATATATAAAAGTTTGCTCCTTTATTACTCTGCACATGGACAATTATTTGCGCTGTTATTTGCCCCAGGCATGTACCTATGTAATTACCGTTTACAGTGTAAAGATGGATGTTATCGGTCGCTGAACGTCGGAGCAGTAGGCGTTTAATGCATTTTCCCATAGGGTCCAATGCAAAATTGACACCTCATTTTCTCCATTCTCAAGAGCTTTGGGTCTCTGCAAAACATATACATGTGTAGACACAAATAAGTGAAATAGAATGAAGGCTATTTCAGCTTTAGCTTTTATTCCGTTTGGGAGCTAAAGTCGCACAAACTTTTGTTTACAAAAATTTCGATGGCCTATAGTTCGCAAGTTATGCAATCAGTTGACATAAGATTGTGCATGCATGTAGACATGTTAATGACCTTTATATATGCCAAGTTTCAGATGGCTACCTACTCAAACAAGCAAGCAGTAGCGGTTTGAAATTTTCACAATTTGGGCTACACGTTCGGGACGATTCGTGACCTTAGGTGACTTGCACAATTCGGGCTGAAACTAGTGCCAAATGAGAGGGTTGGGATAAACATTCAATTGACCATATGTGCCAAAAATTCTCGTTCTTTAGTTTTCGAGTTATAGCCCCTGGAAGTCGAAAACTGCACGACTTTGCCCTCGAATATCTCGACAACGGAGAAAGGAGAATTTCAGGGCACTTTCTCCCAAGAAATATATGGGAATTATCTGTAATTTAGCACAGTTTCAGAACGATTCGTGAAAGTCACCTTTTAAGAATAACTTCCACTGCAGGCCCATATATAAAAGTTTGCTCCTTTATTACTCTGCACATGGACAATTATTTGCGCTGTTATTTGCCCCAGGCATGTACCTATGTAATTACCGTTTACAGTGTAAAGATGGATGTTATCGGTCGCTGAACGTCGGAGCAGTAGGCGTTTAATGCATTTTCCCATAGGGTCCAATGCAAAATTGACACCTCATTTTCTCCATTCTCAAGAGCTTTGAGTCTCTGCAAAACATATACATGTGTAGACACAAATAAGTGAAATAGAATGAAGGCTATTTCAGCTTTAGCTTTTATTCCGTTTGGGAGCTAAAGTCGCACAAACTTTTGTTTACAAAAATTTCGATGGCCTATAGTTCGCAAGTTATGCAATCAGTTGACATAAGATTGTGCATGCATGTAGACATGTTAATGACCTTTATATATGCCAAGTTTCAGATGGCTACCTACTCAAACAAGCAAGCAGTAGCGGTTTGAAATTTTCACAATTTGGGCTACACGTTCGGGACGATTCGTGACCTTAGGTGACTTGCACAATTCGGGCTGAAACTAGTGCCAAATGAGAGGGTTGGGATAAACATTCAATTGACCATATGTGCCAAAAATTCTCGTTCTTTAGTTTTCGAGTTATAGCCCCTGGAAGTCGAAAACTGCACGACTTTGCCCTCGAATATCTCGACAACGGAGAAAGGAGAATTTCAGGGCACTTTCTCCCAAGAAATATATGGGAATTATCTGTAATTTAGCACAGTTTCAGAACGATTCGTGAAAGTCACCTTTTAAGAATAACTTCCACTGCAGGCCCATATATAAAAGTTTGCTCCTTTATTACTCTGCACATGGACAATTATTTGCGCTGTTATTTGCCCCAGGCATGTACCTATGTAATTACCGTTTACAGTGTAAAGATGGATGTTATCGGTCGCTGAACGTCGGAGCAGTAGGCGTTTAATGCATTTTCCCATAGGGTCCAATGCAAAATTGACACCTCATTTTCTCCATTCTCAAGAGCTTTGAGTCTCTGCAAAACACATACATGTGTAGACACAAATAAGTGAAATAGAATGAAGGCTATTTCAGCTTTAGCTTTTATTCCGTTTGGGAGCTAAAGTCGCACAAACTTTTGTTTACAAAAATTTCGATGGCCTATAGTTCGCAAGTTATGCAATCAGTTGACATAAGATTGTGCATGCATGTAGACATGTTAATGACCTTTATATATGCCAAGTTTCAGATGGCTACCTACTCAAACAAGCAAGCAGTAGCGGTTTGAAATTTTCACAATTTGGGCTATACGTTCGGGACGATTCGTGACCTTAGGTGACTTGCACAATTCGGGCTGAAACTAGTGCCAAATGAGAGGGTTGGGATAAACATTCAATTGACCATATGTGCCAAAAATTCTCGTTCTTTAGTTTTCGAGTTATAGCCCCTGGAAGTCGAAAACTGCACGACTTTGCCCTCGAATATCTCGACAACGGAGAAAGGAGAATTTCAGGGCACTTTCTCCCAAGAAATATATGGGAATTATCTGTAATTTAGCACAGTTTCAGAACGATTCGTGAAAGTCACCTTTTAAGAATAACTTCCACTGCAGGCCCATATATAAAAGTTTGCTCCTTTATTACTCTGCACATGGACAATTATTTGCGCTGTTATTTGCCCCAGGCATGTACCTATGTAATTACCGTTTACAGTGTAAAGATGGATGTTATCGGTCGCTGAACGTCGGAGCAGTAGGCGTTTAATGCATTTTCCCATAGGGTCCAAAGCAAAATTGACACCTCATTTTCTCCATTCTCAAGAGCTTTGAGTCTCTGCAAAACATATACATGTGTAGACACAAATAAGTGAAATAGAATGAAGGCTATTTCAGCTTTAGCTTTTATTCCGTTTGGGAGCTAAAGTCGCACAAACTTTTGTTTACAAAAATTTCGATGGCCTATAGTTCGCAAGTTATGCAATCAGTTGACATAAGATTGTGCATGCATGTAGACATGTTAATGACCTTTATATATGCCAAGTTTCAGATGGCTACCTACTCAAACAAGCAAGCAGTAGCGGTTTGAAATTTTCACAATTTGGGCTACACGTTCAGGACGATTCGTGACCTTAGGTGACTTGCACAATTCGGGCTGAAACTAGTGCCAAATGAGAGGGTTGGGATAAACATTCAATTGACCATATGTGCCAAAAATTCTCTTCCTAGTTTTCGAGTTATAGCCCCTGGAAGTCGAAAACTGCACGACTTTGCCCTCGAATATCTCGACAACGGAGAAAGGAGAATTTCAGGGCACTTTCTCCCAAGAAATATATGGGAATTATCTGTAATTTAGCACAGTTTCAGAACGATTCGTGAAAGTCACCTTTTAAGAATAACTTCCACTGCAGGCCCATATATAAAAGTTTGCTCCTTTATTACTCTGCACATGGACAATTATTTGCGCTGTTATTTGCCCCAGGCATGTACCTATGTAATTACCGTTTACAGTGTAAAGATGGATGTTATCGGTCGCTGAACGTCGGAGCAGTAGGCGTTTAATGCATTTTCCCATAGGGTCCAATGCAAAATTGACACCTCATTTTCTCCATTCTCAAGAGCTTTGAGTCTCTGCAAAACATATACATGTGTAGACACAAATAAGTGAAATAGAATGAAGGCTATTTCAGCTTTAGCTTTTATTCCGTTTGGGAGCTAAAGTCGCACAAACTTTTGTTTACAAAAATTTCGATGGCCTATAGTTCGCAAGTTATGCAATCAGTTGACATAAGATTGTGCATGCATGTAGACATGTTAATGACCTTTATATATGCCAAGTTTCAGATGGCTACCTACTCAAACAAGCAAGCAGTAGCGGTTTGAAATTTTCACAATTTGGGCTACACGTTCGGGACGATTCGTGACCTTAGGTGACTTGCACAATTCGGGCTGAAACTAGTGCCAAATGAGAGGGTTGGGATAAACATTCAATTGACCATATGTGCCAAAAATTCTCGTTCTTTAGTTTTCGAGTTATAGCCCCTGGAAGTCGAAAACTGCACGACTTTGCCCTCGAATATCTCGACAACGGAGAAAGGAGAATTTCAGGGCACTTTCTCCCAAGAAATATATGGGAATTATCTGTAATTTAGCACAGTTTCAGAACGATTCGTGAAAGTCACCTTTTAAGAATAACTTCCACTGCAGGCCCATATATAAAAGTTTGCTCCTTTATTACTCTGCACATGGACAATTATTTGCGCTGTTATTTGCCCCAGGCATGTACCTATGTAATTACCGTTTACAGTGTAAAGATGGATGTTATCGGTCGCTGAACGTCGGAGCAGTAGGCGTTTAATGCATTTTCCCATAGGGTCCAATGCAAAATTGACACCTCATTTTCTCCATTCTCAAGAGCTTTGAGTCTCTGCAAAACACATACATGTGTAGACACAAATAAGTGAAATAGAATGAAGGCTATTTCAGCTTTAGCTTTTATTCCGTTTGGGAGCTAAAGTCGCACAGACTTTTGTTTACAAAAATTTCGATGGCCTATAGTTCGCAAGTTATGCAATCAGTTGACATAAGATTGTGCATGCATGTAGACATGTTAATGACCTTTATATATGCCAAGTTTCAGATGGCTACCTACTCAAACAAGCAAGCAGTAGCGGTTTGAAATTTTCACAATTTGGGCTACACGTTCGGGACGATTCGTGACCTTAGGTGACTTGCACAATTCGGGCTGAAACTAGTGCCAAATGAGAGGGTTGGGATAAACATTCAATTGACCATATGTGCCAAAAATTCTCGTTCTTTAGTTTTCGAGTTATAGCCCCTGGAAGTCGAAAACTGCACGACTTTGCCCTCGAATATCTCGACAACGGAGAAAGGAGAATTTCAGGGCACTTTCTCCCAAGAAATATATGGGAATTATCTGTAATTTAGCACAGTTTCAGAACGATTCGTGAAAGTCACCTTTTAAGAATAACTTCCACTGCAGGCCCATATATAAAAGTTTGCTCCTTTATTACTCTGCACATGGACAATTATTTGCGCTGTTATTTGCCCCAGGCATGTACCTATGTAATTACCGTTTACAGTGTAAAGATGGATGTTATCGGTCGCTGAACGTCGGAGCAGTAGGCGTTTAATGCATTTTCCCATAGGGTCCAATGCAAAATTGACACCTCATTTTCTCCATTCTCAAGAGCTTTGAGTCTCTGCAAAACACATACATGTGTAGACACAAATAAGTGAAATAGAATGAAGGCTATTTCAGCTTTAGCTTTTATTCCGTTTGGGAGCTAAAGTCGCACAAACTTTTGTTTACAAAAATTTCGATGGCCTATAGTTCGCAAGTTATGCAATCAGTTGACATAAGATTGTGCATGCATGTAGACATGTTAATGACCTTTATATATGCCAAGTTTCAGATGGCTACCTACTCAAACAAGCAAGCAGTAGCGGTTTGAAATTTTCACAATTTGGGCTACACGTTCGGGACGATTCGTGACCTTAGGTGACTTGCAATATTTCGGGCTGAAACTAGTGCCAAATGAGAGGGTTGGGATAAACATTCAATTGACCATATGTGCCAAAAATTCTCGTTCTTTAGTTTTCGAGTTATAGCCCCTGGAAGTCGAAAACTGCACGACTTTGCCCTCGAATATCTCGACAACGGAGAAAGGAGAATTTCAGGGCACTTTCTCCCAAGAAATATATGGGAATTATCTGTAATTTAGCACAGTTTCAGAACGATTCGTGAAAGTCACCTTTTAAGAATAACTTCCACTGCAGGCCCATATATAAAAGTTTGCTCCTTTATTACTCTGCACATGGACAATTATTTGCGTTGTTATTTGCCCCAGGCATGTACCTATGTAATTACCGTTTACAGTGTAAAGATGGATGTTATCGGTCGCTGAACGTCGGAGCAGTAGGCGTTTAATGCATTTTCCCATAGGGTCCAATGCAAAATGGCACCTCATTTTCTCCATTCTCAAGAGCTTTGAGTCTCTGCAAAACATATACATGTGTAGACACAAATAAGTGAAATAGAATGAAGGCTATTTCAGCTTTAGCTTTTATTCCGTTTGGGAGCTAAAGTCGCACAAACTTTTGTTTACAAAAATTTCGATGGCCTATAGTTCGCAAGTTATGCAATCAGTTGACATAAGATTGTGCATGCATGTAGACATGTTAATGACCTTTATATATGCCAAGTTTCAGATGGCTACCTACTCAAACAAGCAAGCAGTAGCGGTTTGAAATTTTCACAATTTGGGCTACACGTTCGGGACGATTCGTGACCTTAGGTGACTTGCACAATTCGGGCTGAAACTAGTGCCAAATGAGAGGGTTGGGATAAACATTCAATTGACCATATGTGCCAAAAATTCTCGTTCTTTAGTTTTCGAGTTATAGCCCCTGGAAGTCGAAAACTGCACGACTTTGCCCTCGAATATCTCGACAACGGAGAAAGGAGAATTTCAGGGCACTTTCTCCCAAGAAATATATGGGAATTATCTGTAATTTAGCACAGTTTCAGAACGATTCGTGAAAGTCACCTTTTAAGAATAACTTCCACTGCAGGCCCATATATAAAAGTTTGCTCCTTTATTACTCTGCACATGGACAATTATTTGCGCTGTTATTTGCCCCAGGCATGTACCTATGTAATTACCGTTTACAGTGTAAAGATGGATGTTATCGGTCGCTGAACGTCGGAGCAGTAGGCGTTTAATGCATTTTCCCATAGGGTCCAATGCAAAATTGACACCTCATTTTCTCCATTCTCAAGAGCTTTGAGTCTCAGCAAAACATATACATGTGTAGACACAAATAAGTGAAATAGAATGAAGGCTATTTCAGCTTTAGCTTTTATTCCGTTTGGGAGCTAAAGTCGCACAAACTTTTGTTTACAAAAATTTCGATGGCCTATAGTTCGCAAGTTATGCAATCAGTTGACATAAGATTGTGCATGCATGTAGACATGTTAATGACCTTTATATATGCCAAGTTTCAGATGGCTACCTACTCAAACAAGCAAGCAGTAGCGGTTTGAAATTTTCACAATTTGGGCTACACGTTCAGGACGATTCGTGACCTTAGGTGACTTGCACAATTCGGGCTGAAACTAGTGCCAAATGAGAGGGTTGGGATAAACATTCAATTGACCATATGTGCCAAAAATTCTCGTTCCTAGTTTTCGAGTTATAGCCCCTGGAAGTCGAAAACTGCACGACTTTGCCCTCGAATATCTCGACAACGGAGAAAGGAGAATTTCAGGGCACTTTCTCCCAAGAAATATATGGGAATTATCTGTAATTTAGCACAGTTTCAGAACGATTCGTGAAAGTCACCTTTTAAGAATAACTTCCACTGCAGGCCCATATATAAAAGTTTGCTCCTTTATTACTCTGCACATGGACAATTATTTGCGCTGTTATTTGCCCCAGGCATGTACCTATGTAATTACCGTTTACAGTGTAAAGATGGATGTTATCGGTCGCTGAACGTCGGAGCAGTAGGCGTTTAATGCATTTTCCCATAGGGTCCAATGCAAAATTGACACCTCATTTTCTCCATTCTCAAGAGCTTTGAGTCTCTGCAAAACATATACATGTGTAGACACAAATAAGTGAAATAGAATGAAGGCTATTTCAGCTTTAGCTTTTATTCCGTTTGGGAGCTAAAGTCGCACAAACTTTTGTTTACAAAAATTTCGATGGCCTATAGTTCGCAAGTTATGCAATCAGTTGACATAAGATTGTGCATGCATGTAGACATGTTAATGACCTTTATATATGCCAAGTTTCAGATGGCTACCTACTCAAACAAGCAAGCAGTAGCGGTTTGAAATTTTCACAATTTGGGCTACACGTTCGGGACGATTCGTGACCTTAGGTGACTTGCACAATTCGGGCTGAAACTAGTGCCAAATGAGAGGGTTGGGATAAACATTCAATTGACCATATGTGCCAAAAATTCTCGTTCTTTAGTTTTCGAGTTATAGCCCCTGGAAGTCGAAAACTGCACGACTTTGCCCTCGAATATCTCGACAACGGAGAAAGGAGAATTTCAGGGCACTTTCTCCCAAGAAATATATGGGAATTATCTGTAATTTAGCACAGTTTCAGAACGATTCGTGAAAGTCACCTTTTAAGAATAACTTCCACTGCAGGCCCATATATAAAAGTTTGCTCCTTTATTACTCTGCACATGGACAATTATTTGCGCTGTTATTTGCCCCAGGCATGTACCTATGTAATTACCGTTTACAGTGTAAAGATGGATGTTATCGGTCGCTGAACGTCGGAGCAGTAGGCGTTTAATGCATTTTCCCATAGGGTCCAATGCAAAATTGACACCTCATTTTCTCCATTCTCAAGAGGTTTGAGTCTCTGCAAAACATATACATGTGTAGACACAAATAAGTGAAATAGAATGAAGGCTATTTCAGCTTTAGCTTTTATTCCGTTTGGGAGCTAAAGTCGCACAAACTTTTGTTTACAAAAATTTCGATGGCCTATAGTTCGCAAGTTATGCAATCAGTTGACATAAGATTGTGCATGCATGTAGACATGTTGATGACCTTTATATATGCCAAGTTTCAGATGGCTACCTACTCAAACAAGCAAGCAGTAGCGGTTTGAAATTTTCACAATTTGGGCTACACGTTCAGGACGATTCGTGACCTTAGGTGACTTGCACAATTCGGGCTGAAACTAGTGCCAAATGAGAGGGTTGGGATAAACATTCAATTGACCATATGTGCCAAAAATTCTCGTTCCTAGTTTTCGAGTTATAGCCCCTGGAAGTCGAAAACTGCACGACTTTGCCCTCGAATATCTCGACAACGGAGAAAGGAGAATTCCAGGGCACTTTCTCCCAAGAAATATATGGGAATTATCTGTAATTTAGCACAGTTTCAGAACGATTCGTGAAAGTCACCTTTTAAGAATAACTTCCACTGCAGGCCCATATATAAAAGTTTGCTCCTTTATTACTCTGCACATGGACAATTATTTGCGCTGTTATTTGCCCCAGGCATGTACCTATGTAATTACCGTTTACAGTGTAAAGATGGATGTTATCGGTCGCTGAACGTCGGAGCAGTAGGCGTTTAATGCATTTTCCCATAGGGTCCAATGCAAAATTGACACCTCATTTTCTCCATTCTCAAGAGCTTTGAGTCTCAGCAAAACATATACATGTGTAGACACAAATAAGTGAAATAGAATGAAGGCTATTTCAGCTTTAGCTTTTATTCCGTTTGGGAGCTAAAGTCGCACAAACTTTTGTTTACAAAAATTTCGATGGCCTATAGTTCGCAAGTTATGCAATCAGTTGACATAAGATTGTGCATGCATGTAGACATGTTAATGACCTTTATATATGCCAAGTTTCAGATGGCTACCTACTCAAACAAGCAAGCAGTAGCGGTTTGAAATTTTCACAATTTGGGCTACACGTTCGGGACGATTCGTGACCTTAGGTGACTTGCACAATTCGGGCTGAAACTAGTGCCAAATGAGAGGGTTGGGATAAACATTCAATTGACCATATGTGCCAAAAATTCTCGTTCTTTAGTTTTCGAGTTATAGCCCCTGGAAGTCGAAAACTGCACGACTTTGCCCTCGAATATCTCGACAACGGAGAAAGGAGAATTTCAGGGCACTTTCTCCCAAGAAATATATGGGAATTATCTGTAATTTAGCACAGTTTCAGAACGATTCGTGAAAGTCACCTTTTAAGAATAACTTCCACTGCAGGCCCATATATAAAAGTTTGCTCCTTTATTACTCTGCACATGGACAATTATTTGCGCTGTTATTTGCCCCAGGCATGTACCTATGTAATTACCGTTTACAGTGTAAAGATGGATGTTATCGGTCGCTGAACGTCGGAGCAGTAGGCGTTTAATGCATTTTCCCATAGGGTCCAATGCAAAATTGACACCTCATTTTCTCCATTCTCAAGAGCTTTGAGTCTCTGCAAAACATATACATGTGTAGACACAAATAAGTGAAATAGAATGAAGGCTATTTCAGCTTTAGCTTTTATTCCGTTTGGGAGCTAAAGTCGCACAAACTTTGTTTACAAAAATTTCGATGGCCTATAGTTCGCAAGTTATGCAATCAGTTGACATAAGATTGTGCATGCATGTAGACATGTTAATGACCTTTATATATGCCAAGTTTCAGATGGCTACCTACTCAAACAAGCAAGCAGTAGCGGTTTGAAATTTTCACAATTTGGGCTACACGTTCAGGACGATTCGTGACCTTAGGTGACTTGCACAATTCGGGCTGAAACTAGTGCCAAATGAGAGGGTTGGGATAAACATTCAATTGACCATATGTGCCAAAAATTCTCGTTCCTAGTTTTCGAGTTATAGCCCCTGGAAGTCGAAAACTGCACGACTTTGCCCTCGAATATCTCGACAACGGAGAAAGGAGAATTTCAGGGCACTTTCTCCCAAGAAATATATGGGAATTATCTGTAATTTAGCACAGTTTCAGAACGATTCGTGAAAGTCACCTTTTAAGAATAACTTCCACTGCAGGCCCATATATAAAAGTTTGCTCCTTTATTACTCTGCACATGGACAATTATTTGCGCTGTTATTTGCCCCAGGCATGTACCTATGTAATTACCGTTTACAGTGTAAAGATGGATGTTATCGGTCGCTGAACGTCGGAGCAGTAGGCGTTTAATGCATTTTCCCATAGGGTCCAATGCAAAATTGACACCTCATTTTCTCCATTCTCAAGAGCTTTGAGTCTCAGCAAAACATATACATGTGTAGACACAAATAAGTGAAATAGAATGAAGGCTATTTCAGCTTTAGCTTTTATTCCTTTGGGAGCTAAAGTCGCACAAACTTTTGTTTACAAAAAATTCGATGGCCTATAGTTCGCAAGTTATGCAATCAGTTGACATAAGATTGTGCATGCATGTAGACATGTTAATGACCTTTATATATGCCAAGTTTCAGATGGCTACCTACTCAAACAAGCAAGCAAGTAGCGGTTTGAAATTTTCACAATTTGGGCTACACGTTCGGGACGATTCGTGATCTTAGGTGACTTGCACAATTCGGGCTGAAACTAGTGCCAAATGAGAGGGTTGGGATAAACATTCAATTGACCATATGTGCCAAAAATTCTCGTTCTTTATTTTTCGAGTTATAGCCCCCTGGAAGTCGAAAACTGCACGACTTTGCCCTCGAATATCTCGACAACGGAGAAAGGAGAATTTCAGGGCACTTTCTCCCAAAAAATATATGGGAATTATCTGTAATTTAGCACAGTTTCAGAACGATTCGTGAAAGTCACCTTTTAAGAATAACTTCCACTGCAGGCCCATATATAAAAGTTTGGCTCCTTTATTACTCTGCACATGGACAATTATTTGCGCTGTTATTTGCCCCAGGTATGTACCTATGTAATTACCGTTTACAGTGTAAAGATGGATGTTATCGGTCGCTGAACGTCGGAGCAGTAGGCGTTTAATGCATTTTCCCATAGGGTCCAATGCAAAATTGACACCGTCATTTTCTCCATTCTCAAGAGCTTTGAGTCTCTGCAAAACATATACATGTGTAGACACAAATAAGTGAAATAGAATGAAGGCTATTTCAGCTTTAGCTTTTATTCCGTTTGGGAGCTAAAGTCGCACAAACTTTTGTTTACAAAAATTTCGATGGCCTATAGTTCGCAAGTTATGCAATCAGTTGACATAAGATTGTGCATGCATGTAGACATGTTAATGACCTTTATATATGCCAAGTTTCAGATGGCTACCTACTCAAACAAGCAAGCAGTAGCGAAATTTTCACAATTTGGGCTACACGTTCGGGACGATTCGTGACCTTAGGTGACTTGCACAATTCGGGCTGAAACTAGTGCCAAATGAGAGGGTTGGGATAAACATTCAATTGACCATATGTGCCAAAAATTCTCGTTCTTTAGTTTTCGAGTTATAGCCCCTGGAAGTCGAAAACTGCACGACTTTGCCCTCGAATATCTCGACGACGGAGAAAGGAGAATTTCAGGGCACTTTCTCCCAAGAAATATATGGGAATTATCTGTAATTTAGCACAGTTTCAGAACGATTCGTGAAAGTCACCTTTTAAGAATAACTTCCACTGCAGGCCCATATATAAAAGTTTGCTCCTTTATTACTCTGCACATGGACAATTATTTGCGCTGTTATTTGCCCCAGGCATGTACCTATGTAATTACCGTTTACAGTGTAAAGATGGATGTTATCGGTCGCTGAACGTCGGAGCAGTAGGCGTTTAATGCATTTTCCCATAGGGTCCAATGCAAAATTGACACCTCATTTTCTCCATTCTCAAGAGCTTTGAGTCTCTGCAAAACATATACATGTGTAGACACAAATAAGTGAAATAGAATGAAGGCTATTTCAGCTTTAGCTTTTATTCCGTTTGGGAGCTAAAGTCGCACAAACTTTTGTTTACAAAAAATTCGATGGCCTATAGTTCGCAAGTTATGCAATCAGTTGACATAAGATTGTGCATGCATGTAGACATGTTAATGACCTTTATATATGCCAAGTTTCAGATGGCTACCTACTCAAACAAGCAAGCAGTAGCGGTTTGAAATTTTCACAATTTGGGCTACACGTTCGGGACGATTCGTGACCTTAGGTGACTTGCACAATTCGGGCTGAAACTAGTGCCAAATGAGAGGGTTGGGATAAACATTCAATTGACCATATGTGCCAAAAATTCTCGTTCTTTAGTTTTCGAGTCATAGCCCCTGGAAGTCGAAAACTGCACGACTTTGCCCTCGAATATCTCGACAACGGAGAAAGGAGAATTTCAGGGCACTTTCTCCCAAGAAATATATGGGAATTATCTGTAATTTAGCACAGTTTCAGAACGATTCGTGAAAGTCACCTTTTAAGAATAACTTCCACTGCAGGCCCATATATAAAAGTTTGCTCCTTTATTACTCTGCACATGGACAATTATTTGCGCTGTTATTTGCCCCAGGCATGTACCTATGTAATTACCGTTTACAGTGTAAAGATGGATGTTATCGGTCGCTGAACGTCGGAGCAGTAGGCGTTTAATGCATTTTCCCATAGGGTCCAATGCAAAATTGACACCTCATTTTCTCCATTCTCAAGAGCTTTGAGTCTCTGCAAAACATATACATGTGTAGACACAAATAAGTGAAATAGAATGAAGGCTATTTCAGCTTTAGCTTTTATTCCGTTTGGGAGCTAAAGTCGCACAAACTTTTGTTTACAAAAATTTCGATGGCCTATAGTTCGCAAGTTATGCAATCAGTTGACATAAGATTGCGCATGCATGTAGACATGTTAACGACCTTTATATATGCCAAGTTTCAGATGGCTACCTACTCAAACAAGCAAGCAGTAGCGGTTTGAAATTTTCACAATTTGGGCTACACGTTCGGGACGATTCGTGACCTTAGGTGACTTGCACAATTCGGGCTGAAACTAGTGCCAAATGAGAGGGTTGGGATAAACATTCAATTGACCATATGTGCCAAAAATTCTCGTTCTTTAGTTTTCGAGTTATAGCCCCTGGAAGTCGAAAACTGCACGGCTTTGCCCTCGAATATCTCGACAACGGAGAAAGGAGAATTTCAGGGCACTTTCTCCCAAGAAATATATGGGAATTATCTGTAATTTAGCACAGTTTCAGAACGATTCGTGAAAGTCACCTTTTAAGAATAACTTCCACTGCAGGCCCATATATAAAAGTTTGCTCCTTTATTACTCTGCACATGGACAATTATTTGCGCTGTTATTTGCCCCAGGCATGTACCTATGTAATTACCGTTTACAGTGTAAAGATGGATGTTATCGGTCGCTGAACGTCGGAGCAGTAGGCGTTTAATGCATTTTCCCATAGGGTCCAATGCAAAATTGACACCTCATTTTCTCCATTCTCAAGAGCTTTGAGTCTCTGCAAAACATATACATGTGTAGACACAAATAAGTGAAATAGAATGAAGGCTATTTCAGCTTTAGCTTTTATTCCGTTTGGGAGCTAAAGTCGCACAAACTTTTGTTTACAAAAATTTCGATGGCCTATAGTTCGCAAGTTATGCAATCAGTTGACATAAGATTGTGCATGCATGTAGACATGTTAATGACCTTTATATATGCCAAGTTTCAGATGGCTACCTACTCAAACAAGCAAGCAGTAGCGGTTTGAAATTTTCACAATTTGGGCTACACGTTCGGGACGATTCGTGACCTTAGGTGACTTGCACAATTCGGGCTGAAACTAGTGCCAAATGAGAGGGTTGGGATAAACATTCAATTGACCATATGTGTCAAAAATTCTCGTTCTTTAGTTTTCGAGTTATAGCCCCTGGAAGTCGAAAACTGCACGACTTTGCCCTCGAATATCTCGACAACGGAAAAAGGAGAATTTCAGGGCACTTTCTCCCAAGAAATATATGGGAATTATCTGTAATTTAGCACAGTTTCAGAACGATTCGTGAAAGTCACCTTTTAAGAATAACTTCCACTGCAGGCCCATATATAAAAGTTTGCTCCTTTATTACTCTGCACATGGACAATTATTTGCGCTGTTATTTGCCCCAGGCATGTACCTATGTAATTACCGTTTACAGTGTAAAGATGGATGTTATCGGTCGCTGAACGTCGGAGCAGTAGGCGTTTAATGCATTTTCCCATAGGGTCCAATGCAAAATTGACACCTCATTTTCTCCATTCTCAAGAGCTTTGAGTCTCTGCAAAACATATACATGTGTAGACACAAATAAGTGAAATAGAATGAAGGCTATTTCAGCTTTAGCTTTTATTCCGTTTGGGAGCTAAAGTCGCACAAACTTTTGTTTACAAAAATTTCGATGGCCTATAGTTCGCAAGTTATGCAATCAGTTGACATAAGATTGTGCATGCATGTAGACATGTTAATGACCTTTATATATGCCAAGTTTCAGATGGCTACCTACTCAAACAAGCAAGCAGTAGCGGTTTGAAATTTTCACAATTTGGGCTACACGTTCGGGACGATTCGTGACCTTAGGTGACTTGCACCATTCGGGCTGAAACTAGTGCCAAATGAGAGGGTTGGGATAAACATTCAATTGACCATATGTGCCAAAAATTCTCGTTCTTTAGTTTTCGAGTTATAGCCCCTGGAAGTCGAAAACTGCACGACTTTGCCCTCGAATATCTCGACAACGGAGAAAGGAGAATTTCAGGGCACTTTCTCCCAAGAAATATATGGGAATTATCTGTAATTTAGCACAGTTTCAGAACGATTCGTGAAAGTCACCTTTTAAGAATAACTTCCACTGCAGGCCCATATATAAAAGTTTGCTCCTTTATTACTCTGCACATGGACAATTATTTGCGCTGTTATTTGCCCCAGGCATGTACCTATGTAATTACCGTTTACAGTGTAAAGATGGATGTTATCGGTCGCTGAACGTCGGAGCAGTAGGCGTTTAATGCATTTTCCCATAGGGTCCAATGCAAAATTGACACCTCATTTTCTCCATTCTCAAGAGCTTTGAGTCTCTGCAAAACATATACATGTGTAGACACAAATAAGTGAAATAGAATGAAGGCTATTTCAGCTTTAGCTTTTATTCCGTTTGGGAGCTAAAGTCGCACAAACTTTTGTTTACAAAAATTTCGATGGCCTATAGTTCGCAAGTTATGCAATCAGTTGACATAAGATTGTGCATGCATGTAGACATGTTAATGACCTTTATATATGCCAAGTTTCAGATGGCTACCTACTCAAACAAGCAAGCAGTAGCGGTTTGAAATTTTCACAATTTGGGCTACACGTTCGGGACGATTCGTGACCTTAGGTGACTTGCACAATTCGGGCTGAAACTAGTGCCAAATGAGAGGGTTGGGATAAACATTCAATTGACCATATGTGCCAAAAATTCTCGTTCTTTAGTTTTCGAGTTATAGCCCCTGGAAGTCGAAAACTGCACGGCTTTGCCCTCGAATATCTCGACAACGGAGAAAGGAGAATTTCAGGGCACTTTCTCCCAAGAAATATATGGGAATTATCTGTAATTTAGCACGGTTTCAGAACGATTCGTGAAAGTCACCTTTTAAGAATAACTTCCACTGCAGGCCCATATATAAAAGTTTGCTCCTTTATAACTCTGCACATGGACAATTATTTGCGCTGTTATTTGCCCCAGGCATGTACCTATGTAATTACCGTTTACAGTGTAAAGATGGATGTTATCGGTCGCTGAACGTCGGAGCAGTAGGCGTTTAATGCATTTTCCCATAGGGTCCAATGCAAAATTGACACCTCATTTTCTCCATTCTCAAGAGCTTTGAGTCTCTGCAAAACATATACATGTGTAGACACAAATAAGTGAAATAGAATGAAGGCTATTTCAGCTTTAGCTTTTATTCCGTTTGGGAGCTAAAGTCGCACAAACGTTTGTTTACAAAAATTTCGATGGCCTATAGTTCGCAAGTTATGCAATCAGTTGACATAAGATTGTGCATGCATGTAGACATGTTAATGACCTTTATATATGCCAAGTTTCAGATGGCTACCTACTCAAACAAGCAAGCAGTAGCGGTTTGAAATTTTCACAATTTGGGCTACACGTTCGGGACGATTCGTGACCTTAGGTGACTTGCACAATTCGGGCTGAAACTAGTGCCAAATGAGAGGGTTGGGATAAACATTCAATTGACCATATGTGCCAAAAATTCTCGTTCTTTAGTTTTCGAGTTATAGCCCCTGGAAGTCGAAAACTGCACGACTTTGCCCTCGAATATCTCGACAACGGAGAAAGGAGAATTTCAGGGCACTTTCTCCCAAGAAATATATGGGAATTATCTGTAATTTAGCACAGTTTCAGAACGATTCGTGAAAGTCACCTTTTAAGAATAACTTCCACTGCAGGCCCATATATAAAAGTTTGCTCCTTTATTACTCTGCACATGGACAATTATTTGCGCTGTTATTTGCCCCAGGCATGTACCTATGTAATTACCGTTTACAGTGTAAAGATGGATGTTATCGGTCGCTGAACGTCGGAGCAGTAGGCGTTTAATGCATTTTCCCATAGGGTCCAATGCAAAATTGACACCTCATTTTCTCCATTCTCAAGAGCTTTGAGTCTCTGCAAAACATATACATGTGTAGACACAAATAAGTGAAATAGAATGAAGGCTATTTCAGCTTTAGCTTTTATTCCGTTTGGGAGCTAAAGTCGCACAAACTTTTGTTTACAAAAATTTCGATGGCCTATAGTTCGCAAGTTATGCAATCAGTTGACATAAGATTGTGCATGCATGTAGACATGTTAATGACCTTTATATATGCCAAGATTCAGATGGCTACCTACTCAAACAAGCAAGCAGTAGCGGTTTGAAATTTTCACAATTTGGGCTACACGTTCGGGACGATTCGTGACCTTAGGTGACTTGCACAATTCGGGCTGAAACTAGTGCCAAATGAGAGGGTTGGGATAAACATTCAATTGACCATATGTGCCAAAAATTCTCGTTCTTTAGTTTTCGAGTTATAGGCCCTGGAAGTCGAAAACTGCACGACTTTGCCCTCGAATATCTCGACAAGGGAGAAAGGAGAATTTCAGGGCACTTTCTCCCAAGAAATATATGGGAATTATCTGTAATTTAGCACAGTTTCAGAACGATTCGTGAAAGTCACCTTTTAAGAATAACTTCCACTGCAGGCCCATATATAAAAGTTTGCTCCTTTATTACTCTGCACATGGACAATTATTTGCGCTGTTATTTGCCCCAGGCATGTACCTATGTAATTACCGTTTACAGTGTAAAGATGGATGTTATCGGTCGCTGAACGTCGGAGCAGTAGGCGTTTAATGCATTTTCCCATAGGGTCCAATGCAAAATTGACACCTCATTTTCTCCATTCTCAAGAGCTTTGAGTCTCTGCAAAACATATACATGTGTAGACACAAATAAGTGAAATAGAATGAAGGCTATTTCAGCTTTAGCTTTTATTCCGTTTGGGAGCTAAAGTCGCACAAACTTTTGTTTACAAAAATTTCGATGGCCTATAGTTCGCAAGTTATGCAATCAGTTGACATAAGATTGTGCATGCATGTAGACATGTTAATGACCTTTATATATGCCAAGTTTCAGATGGCTACCTACTCAAACAAGCAAGCAGTAGCGGTTTGAAATTTTCACAATTTGGGCTACACGTTCGGGACGATTCGTGACCTTAGGTGACTTGCACAATTCGGGCTGAAACTAGTGCCAAATGAGAGGGTTGGGATAAACATTCAATTGACCATATGTGCCAAAAATTCTCGTTCTTTAGTTTTCGAGTTATAGCCCCTGGAAGTCGAAAACTGCACGACTTTGCCCTCGAATATCTCGACAACGGAGAAAGGAGAATTTCAGGGCACTTTCTCCCAAGAAATATATGGGAATTATCTGTAATTTAGCACAGTTTCAGAACGATTCGTGAAAGTCACCTTTTAAGAATAACTTCCACTGCAGGCCCATATATAAAAGTTTGCTCCTTTATTACTCTGCACATGGACAATTATTTGCGCTGTTATTTGCCCCAGGCATGTACCTATGTAATTACCGTTTACAGTGTAAAGATGGATGTTATCGGTCGCTGAACGTCGGAGCGGTAGGCGTTTAATGCATTTTCCCATAGGGTCCAATGCAAAATTGACACCTCATTTTCTCCATTCTCAAGAGCTTTGAGTCTCTGCAAAACATATACATGTGTAGACACAAATAAGTGAAATAGAATGAAGGCTATTTCAGCTTTAGCTTTTATTCCGTTTGGGAGCTAAAGTCGCACAAACTTTTGTTTACAAAAATTTCGATGGCCTATAGTTCGCAAGTTATGCAATCAGTTGACATAAGATTGTGCATGCATGTAGACATGTTAATGACCTTTATATATGCCAAGTTTCAGATGGCTACCTACTCAAACAAGCAAGCAGTAGCGGTTTGAAATTTTCACAATTTGGGCTACACGTTCGGGACGATTCGTGACCTTAGGTGACTTGCACAATTCGGGCTGAAACTAGTGCCAAATGAGAGGGTTGGGATAAACATTCAATTGACCATATGTGCCAAAAATTCTCGTTCTTTAGTTTTCGAGTTATAGCCCCTGGAAGTCGAAAACTGCACGACTTTGCCCTCGAATATCTCGACAACGGAGAAAGGAGAATTTCAGGGCACTTTCTCCCAAGAAATATATGGGAATTATCTGTAATTTAGCACAGTTTCAGAACGATTCGTGAAAGTCACCTTTTAAGAATAACTTCCACTGCAGGCCCATATATAAAAGTTTGCTCCTTTATTACTCTGCACATGGACAATTATTTGCGCTGTTATTTGCCCCAGGCATGTACCTATGTAATTACCGTTTACAGTGTAAAGATGGATGTTATCGGTCGCTGAACGTCGGAGCAGTAGGCGTTTAATGCATTTTCCCATAGGGTCCAATGCAAAATTGACACCTCATTTTCTCCATTCTCAAGAGCTTTGAGTCTCTGCAAAACATATACATGTGTAGACACAAATAAGTGAAATAGAATGAAGGCTATTTCAGCTTTAGCTTTTATTCCGTTTGGGAGCTAAAGTCGCACAAACTTTTGTTTACAAAAATTTCGATGGCCTATAGTTCGCAAGTTATGCAATCAGTTGACATAAGATTGTGCATGCATGTAGACATGTTAATGACCTTTATATATGCCAAGATTCAGATGGCTACCTACTCAAACAAGCAAGCAGTAGCGGTTTGAAATTTTCACAATTTGGGCTACACGTTCGGGACGATTCGTGACCTTAGGTGACTTGCACAATTCGGGCTGAAACTAGTGCCAAATGAGAGGGTTGGGATAAACATTCAATTGACCATATGTGCCAAAAATTCTCGTTCTTTAGTTTTCGAGTTATAGCCCCTGGAAGTCGAAAACTGCACGACTTTGCCCTCGAATATCTCGACAACGGAGAAAGGAGAATTTCAGGGCACTTTCTCCCAAGAAATATATGGGAATTATCTGTAATTTAGCACAGTTTCAGAACGATTCGTGAAAGTCACCTTTTAAGAATAACTTCCACTGCAGGCCCATATATAAAAGTTTGCTCCTTTATTACTCTGCACATGGACAATTATTTGCGCTGTTATTTGCCCCAGGCATGTACCTATGTAATTACCGTTTACAGTGTAAAGATGGATGTTATCGGTCGCTGAACGTCGGAGCAGTAGGCGTTTAATGCATTTTCCCATAGGGTCCAATGCAAAATTGACACCTCATTTTCTCCATTCTCAAGAGCTTTGAGTCTCTGCAAAACATATACATGTGTAGACACAAATAAGTGAAATAGAATGAAGGCTATTTCAGCTTTAGCTTTTATTCCGTTTGGGAGCTAAAGTCGCACAAACTTTTGTTTACAAAAATTTCGATGGCCTATAGTTCGCAAGTTATGCAATCAGTTGACATAAGATTGTGCATGCATGTAGACATGTTAATGACCTTTATATATGCCAAGTTTCAGATGGCAACCTACTCAAACAAGCAAGCAGTAGCGGTTTGAAATTTTCACAATTTGGGCTACACGTTCGGGACGATTCGTGACCTTAGGTGACTTGCACAATTCGGGCTGAAACTAGTGCCAAATGAGAGGGTTGGGATAAACATTCAATTGACCATATGTGCCAAAAATTCTCGTTCTTTAGTTTTCGAGTTATAGCCCCTGGAAGTCGAAAACTGCACGACTTTGCCCTCGAATATCTCGACAACGGAGAAAGGAGAATTTCAGGGCACTTTCTCCCAAGAAATATATGGGACTTATCTGTAATTTAGCACAGTTTCAGAACGATTCGTGAAAGTCACCTTTTAAGAATAACTTCCACTGCAGGCCCATATATAAAAGTTTGCTCCTTTATTACTCTGCACATGGACAATTATTTGCGCTGTTATTTGCCCCAGGCATGTACCTATGTAATTACCGTTTACAGTGTAAAGATGGATGTTATCGGTCGCTGAACGTCGGAGCAGTAGGCGTTTAATGCATTTTCC
The DNA here is from genome assembly GCA_963989385.1 of Ctena decussata. Lineage (NCBI taxonomy): Eukaryota > Metazoa > Mollusca > Bivalvia > Lucinida > Lucinidae > Ctena > Ctena decussata. The sequence goes on from CAXDIV010000047.1 coordinate 76,045, forward strand.
CATAGGGTCCAATGCAAAATTGACACCTCATTTTCTCCATTCTCAAGAGCTTTGAGTCTCTGCAAAACATATACATGTGTAGACACAAATAAGTGAAATAGAATGAAGGCTATTTCAGCTTTAGCTTTTATTCCGTTTGGGAGCTAAAGTCGCACAAACTTTTGTTTACAAAAATTTCGATGGCCTATAGTTCGCAAGTTATGCAATCAGTTGACATAAGATTGTGCATGCATGTAGACATGTTAATGACCTTTATATATGCCAAGATTCAGATGGCTACCTACTCAAACAAGCAAGCAGTAGCGGTTTGAAATTTTCACAATTTGGGCTACACGTTCGGGACGATTCGTGACCTTAGGTGACTTGCACAATTCGGGCTGAAACTAGTGCCAAATGAGAGGGTTGGGATAAACATTCAATTGACCATATGTGCCAAAAATTCTCGTTCTTTAGTTTTCGAGTTATAGCCCCTGGAAGTCGAAAACTGCACGACTTTGCCCTCGAATATCTCGACAACGGAGAAAGGAGAATTTCAGGGCACTTTCTCCCAAGAAATATATGGGAATTATCTGTAATTTAGCACAGTTTCAGAACGATTCGTGAAAGTCACCTTTTAAGAATAACTTCCACTGCAGGCCCATATATAAAAGTTTGCTCCTTTATTACTCTGCACATGGACAATTATTTGCGCTGCTATTTGCCCCAGGCATGTACCTATGTAATTACCGTTTACAGTGTAAAGATGGATGTTATCGGTCGCTGAACGTCGGAGCAGTAGGCGTTTAATGCATTTTCCCATAGGGTCCAATGCAAAATTGACACCTCATTTTCTCCATTCTCAAGAGCTTTGAGTCTCTGCAAAACATATACATGTGTAGACACAAATAAGTGAAATAGAATGAAGGCTATTTCAGCTTTAGCTTTTATTCCGTTTGGGAGCTAAAGTCGCACAAACTTTTGTTTACAAAAATTTCGATGGCCTATAGTTCGCAAGTTATGCAATCAGTTGACATAAGATTGTGCATGCATGTAGACATGTTAATGACCTTTATATATGCCAAGTTTCAGATGGCAACCTACTCAAACAAGCAAGCAGTAGCGGTTTGAAATTTTCACAATTTGGGCTACACGTTCGGGACGATTCGTGACCTTAGGTGACTTGCACAATTCGGGCTGAAACTAGTGCCAAATGAGAGGGTTGGGATAAACATTCAATTGACCATATGTGCCAAAAATTCTCGTTCTTTAGTTTTCGAGTTATAGCCCCTGGAAGTCGAAAACTGCACGACTTTGCCCTCGAATATCTCGACAACGGAGAAAGGAGAATTTCAGGGCACTTTCTCCCAAGAAATATATGGGAATTATCTGTAATTTAGCACAGTTTCAGAACGATTCGTGAAAGTCACCTTTTAAGAATAACTTCCACTGCAGGCCCATATATAAAAGTTTGCTCCTTTATTACTCTGCACATGGACAATTATTTGCGCTGCTATTTGCCCCAGGCATGTACCTATGTAATTACCGTTTACAGTGTAAAGATGGATGTTATCGGTCGCTGAACGTCGGAGCAGTAGGCGTTTAATGCATTTTCCCATAGGGTCCAATGCAAAATTGACACCTCATTTTCTCCATTCTCAAGAGCTTTGAGTCTCTGCAAAACATATACATGTGTAGACACAAATAAGTGAAATAGAATGAAGGCTATTTCAGCTTTAGCTTTTATTCCGTTTGGGAGCTAAAGTCGCACAAACTTTTGTTTACAAAAATTTCGATGGCCTATAGTTCGCAAGTTATGCAATCAGTTGACATAAGATTGTGCATGCATGTAGACATGTTAATGACCTTTATATATGCCAAGATTCAGATGGCTACCTACTCAAACAAGCAAGCAGTAGCGGTTTGAAATTTTCACAATTTGGGCTACACGTTCGGGACGATTCGTGACCTTAGGTGACTTGCACAATTCGGGCTGAAACTAGTGCCAAATGAGAGGGTTGGGATAAACATTCAATTGACCATATGTGCCAAAAATTCTCGTTCTTTAGTTTTCGAGTTATAGCCCCTGGAAGTCGAAAACTGCACGACTTTGCCCTCGAATATCTCGACAACGGAGAAAGGAGAATTTCAGGGCACTTTCTCCCAAGAAATATATGGGAATTATCTGTAATTTAGCACAGTTTCAGAACGATTCGTGAAAGTCACCTTTTAAGAATAACTTCCACTGCAGGCCCATATATAAAAGTTTGCTCCTTTATTACTCTGCACATGGACAATTATTTGCGCTGTTATTTGCCCCAGGCATGTACCTATGTAATTACCGTTTACAGTGTAAAGATGGATGTTATCGGTCGCTGAACGTCGGAGCAGTAGGCGTTTAATGCATTTTCCCATAGGGTCCAATGCAAAATTGACACCTCATTTTCTCCATTCTCAAGAGCTTTGAGTCTCTGCAAAACATATACATGTGTAGACACAAATAAGTGAAATAGAATGAAGGCTATTTCAGCTTTAGCTTTTATTCCGTTTGGGAGCTAAAGTCGCACAAACTTTTGTTTACAAAAATTTCGATGGCCTATAGTTCGCAAGTTATGCAATCAGTTGACATAAGATTGTGCATGCATGTAGACATGTTAATGACCTTTATATATGCCAAGTTTCAGATGGCAACCTACTCAAACAAGCAAGCAGTAGCGGTTTGAAATTTTCACAATTTGGGCTACACGTTCGGGACGATTCGTGACCTTAGGTGACTTGCACAATTCGGGCTGAAACTAGTGCCAAATGAGAGGGTTGGGATAAACATTCAATTGACCATATGTGCCAAAAATTCTCGTTCTTTAGTTTTCGAGTTATAGCCCCTGGAAGTCGAAAACTGCACGACTTTGCCCTCGAATATCTCGACAACGGAGAAAGGAGAATTTCAGGGCACTTTCTCCCAAGAAATATATGGGAATTATCTGTAATTTAGCACAGTTTCAGAACGATTCGTGAAAGTCACCTTTTAAGAATAACTTCCACTGCAGGCCCATATATAAAAGTTTGCTCCTTTATTACTCTGCACATGGACAATTATTTGCGCTGCTATTTGCCCCAGGCATGTACCTATGTAATTACCGTTTACAGTGTAAAGATGGATGTTATCGGTCGCTGAACGTCGGAGCAGTAGGCGTTTAATGCATTTTCCCATAGGGTCCAATGCAAAATTGACACCTCATTTTCTCCATTCTCAAGAGCTTTGAGTCTCTGCAAAACATATACATGTGTAGACACAAATAAGTGAAATAGAATGAAGGCTATTTCAGCTTTAGCTTTTATTCCGTTTGGGAGCTAAAGTCGCACAAACTTTTGTTTACAAAAATTTCGATGGCCTATAGTTCGCAAGTTATGCAATCAGTTGACATAAGATTGTGCATGCATGTAGACATGTTAATGACCTTTATATATGCCAAGTTTCAGATGGCTACCTACTCAAACAAGCAAGCAGTAGCGGTTTGAAATTTTCACAATTTGGGCTACACGTTCGGGACGATTCGTGACCTTAGGTGACTTGCACAATTCGGGCTGAAACTAGTGCCAAATGAGAGGGTTGGGATAAACATTCAATTGACCATATGTGCCAAAAATTCTCGTTCTTTAGTTTTCGAGTTATAGCCCCTGGAAGTCGAAAACTGCACGACTTTGCCCTCGAATATCTCGACAACGGAGAAAGGAGAATTTCAGGGCACTTTCTCCCAAGAAATATATGGGAATTATCTGTAATTAAGCACAGTTTCAGAACGATTCGTGAAAGTCACCTTTTAAGAATAACTTCCACTGCAGGCCCATATATAAAAGTTTGCTCCTTTATTACTCTGCACATGGACAATTATTTGCGCTGTTATTTGCCCCAGGCATGTACCTATGTAATTACCGTTTACAGTGTAAAGATGGATGTTATCGGTCGCTGAACGTCGGAGCAGTAGGCGTTTAATGCATTTTCCCATAGGGTCCAATGCAAAATTGACACCTCATTTTCTCCATTCTCAAGAGCTTTGAGTCTCTGCAAAACATATACATGTGTAGACACAAATAAGTGAATAGAATGAAGGCTATTTCAGCTTTAGCTTTTATTCCGTTTGGGAGCTAAAGTCGCACAAACTTTTGTTTACAAAAATTTCGATGGCCTATAGTTCGCAAGTTATGCAATCAGTTGACATAAGATTGTGCATGCATGTAGACATGTTAATGACCTTTATATATGCCAAGTTTCAGATGGCTACCTACTCAAACAAGCAAGCAGTAGCGGTTTGAAATTTTCACAATTTGGGCTACACGTTCGGGACGATTCGTGACCTTAGGTGACTTGCACAACTCGGGCTGAAACTAGTGCCAAATGAGAGGGTTGGGATAAACATTCAATTGACCATATGTGCCAAAAATTCTCGTTCTTTAGTTTTCGAGTTATAGCCCCTGGAAGTCGAAAACTGCACGACTTTGCCCTCGAATATCTCGACAACGGAGAAAGGAGAATTTCAGGGCACTTTCTCCCAAGAAATATATGGGAATTATCTGTAATTTAGCACAGTTTCAGAACGATTCGTGAAAGTCACCTTTTAAGAATAACTTCCACTGCAGGCCCATATATAAAAGTTTGCTCCTTTATTACTCTGCACATGGACAATTATTTGCGCTGTTATTTGCCCCAGGCATGTACCTATGTAATTACCGTTTACAGTGTAAAGATGGATGTTATCGGTCGCTGAACGTCGGAGCAGTAGGCGTTTAATGCATTTTCCCATAGGGTCCAATGCAAAATTGACACCTCATTTTCTCCATTCTCAAGAGCTTTGAGTCTCTGCAAAACATATACATGTGTAGACACAATAAGTGAAATATAATGAAGGCTATTTCAGCTTTAGCTTTTATTCCGTTTGGGAGCTAAAGTCGCACAAACTTTTGTTTACAAAAAATTCGATGGCCTATAGTTCGCAAGTTATGCAATCAGTTGACATAAGATTGTGCATGCATGTAGACATGTTAATGACCTTTATATATGCCAAGTTTCAGATGGCTACCTACTCAAACAAGCAAGCAGTAGCGGTTTGAAATTTTCACAATTTGGGCTACACGTTCGGGACGATTCGTGACCTTAGGTGACTTGCACAATTCGGGCTGAAACTAGTGCCAAATGAGAGGGTTGGGATAAACATTCAATTGACCATATGTGCCAAAAATTCTCGTTCTTTAGTTTTCGAGTTATAGCCCCTGGAAGTCGAAAACTGCACGACTTTGCCCTCGAATATCTCGACAACGGAGAAAGGAGAATTTCAGGGCACTTTCTCCCAAGAAATATATGGGAATTATCTGTAATTTAGCACAGTTTCAGAACGATTCGTGAAAGTCACCTTTTAAGAATAACTTCCACTGCAGGCCCATATATAAAAGTTTGCTCCTTTATTACTCTGCACATGGACAATTATTTGCGCTGTTATTTGCCCCAGGCATGTACCTATGTAATTACCGTTTACAGTGTAAAGATGGATGTTATCGGTCGCTGAACGTCGGAGCAGTAGGCGTTTAATGCATTTTCCCATAGGGTCCAATGCAAAATTGACACCTCATTTTCTCCATTCTCAAGAGCTTTGAGTCTCTGCAAAACATATACATGTGTAGACACAAATAAGTGAATAGAATGAAGGCTATTTCAGCTTTAGCTTTTATTCCGTTTGGGAGCTAAAGTCGCACAAACTTTTGTTTACAAAAATTTCGATGGCCTATAGTTCGCAAGTTATGCAATCAGTTGACATAAGATTGTGCATGCATGTAGACATGTTAATGACCTTTATATATGCCAAGTTTCAGATGGCTACCTACTCAAACAAGCAAGCAGTAGCGGTTTGAAATTTTCACAATTTGGGCTACACGTTCGGGACGATTCGTGACCTTAGGTGACTTGCACAACTCGGGCTGAAACTAGTGCCAAATGAGAGGGTTGGGATAAACATTCAATTGACCATATGTGCCAAAAATTCTCGTTCTTTAGTTTTCGAGTTATAGCCCCTGGAAGTCGAAAACTGCACGACTTTGCCCTCGAATATCTCGACAACGGAGAAAGGAGAATTTCAGGGCACTTTCTCCCAAGAAATATATGGGAATTATCTGTAATTTAGCACAGTTTCAGAACGATTCGTGAAAGTCACCTTTTAAGAATAACTTCCACTGCAGGCCCATATATAAAAGTTTGCTCCTTTATTACTCTGCACATGGACAATTATTTGCGCTGTTATTTGCCCCAGGCATGTACCTATGTAATTACCGTTTACAGTGTAAAGATGGATGTTATCGGTCGCTGAACGTCGGAGCAGTAGGCGTTTAATGCATTTTCCCATAGGGTCCAATGCAAAATTGACACCTCATTTTCTCCATTCTCAAGAGCTTTGAGTCTCTGCAAAACATATACATGTGTAGACACAATAAGTGAAATATAATGAAGGCTATTTCAGCTTTAGCTTTTATTCCGTTTGGGAGCTAAAGTCGCACAAACTTTTGTTTACAAAAAATTCGATGGCCTATAGTTCGCAAGTTATGCAATCAGTTGACATAAGATTGTGCATGCATGTAGACATGTTAATGACCTTTATATATGCCAAGTTTCAGATGGCTACCTACTCAAACAAGCAAGCAGTAGCGGTTTGAAATTTTCACAATTTGGGCTACACGTTCGGGACGATTCGTGACCTTAGGTGACTTGCACAATTCGGGCTGAAACTAGTGCCAAATGAGAGGGTTGGGATAAACATTCAATTGACCATATGTGCCAAAAATTCTCGTTCTTTAGTTTTCGAGTTATAGCCCCTGGAAGTCGAAAACTGCACGACTTTGCCCTCGAATATCTTGACAACGGAGAAAGGAGAATTTCAGGGCACTTTCTCCCAAGAAATATATGGGAATTATCTGTAATTTAGCACAGTTTCAGAACGATTCGTGAAAGTCACCTTTTAAGAATAACTTCCACTGCAGGCCCATATATAAAAGTTTGCTCCTTTATTACTCTGCACATGGACAATTATTTGCGCTGTTATTTGCCCCAGGCATGTACCTATGTAATTACCGTTTACAGTGTAAAGATGGATGTTATCGGTCGCTGAACGTCGGAGCAGTAGGCGTTTAATGCATTTTCCCATAGGGTCCAATGCAAAATTGACACCTCATTTTCTCCATTCTCAAGAGCTTTGAGTCTCTGCAAAACATATACATGTGTAGACACAAATAAGTGAAATAGAATGAAGGCTATTTCAGCTTTAGCTTTTATTCCGTTTGGGAGCTAAAGTCGCACAAACTTTTGTTTACAAAAATTTCGATGGCCTATAGTTCGCAAGTTATGCAATCAGTTGACATAAGATTGTGCATGCATGTAGACATGTTAATGACCTTTATATATGCCAAGTTTCAGATGGCTACCTACTCAAACAAGCAAGCAGTAGCGGTTTGAAATTTTCACAATTTGGGCTACACGTTCGGGACGATTCGTGACCTTAGGTGACTTGCACAATGCGGGCTGAAACTAGTGCCAAATGAGAGGGTTGGGATAAACATTCAATTGACCATATGTGCCAAAAATTCTCGTTCTTTAGTTTTCGAGTTATAGCCCCTGGAAGTCGAAAACTGCACGACTTTGCCCTCGAATATCTCGACAACGGAGAAAGGAGAATTTCAGGGCACTTTCTCCCAAGAAATATATGGGAATTATCTGTAATTTAGCACAGTTTCAGAACGATTCGTGAAAGTCACCTTTTAAGAATAACTTCCACTGCAGGCCCATATATAAAAGTTTGCTCCTTTATTACTCTGCACATGGACAATTATTTGCGCTGTTATTTGCCCCAGGCATGTACCTATGTAATTACCGTTTACAGTGTAAAGATGGATGTTACCGGTCGCTGAACGTCGGAGCAGTAGGCGTTTAATGCATTTTCCCATAGGGTCCAATGCAAAATTGACACCTCATTTTCTCCATTCTCAAGAGCTTTGAGTCTCTGCAAAACATATACATGTGTAGACACAAATAAGTGAAATAGAATGAAGGCTATTTCAGCTTTAGCTTTTATTCCGTTTGGGAGCTAAAGTCGCACAAACTTTTGTTTACAAAAATTTCGATGGCCTATAGTTCGCAAGTTATGCAATCAGTTGACATAAGATTGTGCATGCATGTAGACATGTTAATGACCTTTATATATGCCAAGTTTCAGATGGCTACCTACTCAAACAAGCAAGCAGTAGCGGTTTGAAATTTTCACAATTTGGGCTACACGTTCGGGACGATTCGTGACCTTAGGTGACTTGCACAATTCGGGCTGAAACTAGTGCCAAATGAGAGGGTTGGGATAAACATTCAATTGACCATATGTGCCAAAAATTCTCGTTCTTTAGTTTTCGAGTTATAGCCTGGAAGTCGAAAACTGCACGACTTTGCCCTCGAATATCTCGACAACGGAGAAAGGAGAATTTCAGGGCACTTTCTCCCAAGAAATATATGGGAATTATCTGTAATTTAGCACAGTTTCAGAACGATTCGTGAAAGTCACCTTTTAAGAATAACTTCCACTGCAGGCCCATATATAAAAGTTTGCTCCTTTATTACTCTGCACATGGACAATTATTTGCGCTGTTATTTGCCCCAGGCATGTACCTATGTAACTACCGTTTACAGTGTAAAGATGGATGTTATCGGTCCCTGAACGTCGGAGCAGTAGGCGTTTAATGCATTTTCCCATAGGGTCCAATGCAAAATTGACACCTCATTTTCTCCATTCTCAAGAGCTGTGAGTCTCTGCAAAACATATACATGTGCAGACACAAATAAGTGAAATAGAATGAAGGCTATTTCAGCTTTAGCTTTTATTCCGTTTGGGAGCTAAAGTCGCACAAACTTTTGTTTACAAAAATTTCGATGGCCTATAGTTCGCAAGTTATGCAATCAGTTGACATAAGATTGTGCATGCATGTAGACATGTTAATGACCTTTATATATGCCAAGTTTCAGATGGCTACCTACTCAAACAAGCAAGCAGTAGCGGTTTGAATTTTCACAATTTGGGCTACACGTTCGGGACGATTCGTGACCTTAGGTGACTTGCACAATTCGGGCTGAAACTAGTGCCAAATGAGAGGGTTGGGATAAACATTCAATTGACCATATGTGCCAAAAATTCTCGTTCTTTAGTTTTCGAGTTATAGCCCCTGGAAGTCGAAAACTGCACGACTTTGCCCTCGAATATCTCGACAACGGAGAAAGGAGAATTTCAGGGCACTTTCTCCCAAGAAATATATGGGAATTATCTGTAATTTAGCACAGTTTCAGAACGATTCGTGAAAGTCACCTTTTAAGAATAACTTCCACTGCAGGCCCATATATAAAAGTTTGCTCCTTTATTACTCTGCACATGGACAATTATTTGCGCTGTTATTTGCCCCAGGCATGTACCTATGTAATTACCGTTTACAGTGTAAAGATGGATGTTATCGGTCGCTGAACGTCGGAGCAGTAGGCGTTTAATGCATTTTCCCATAGGGTCCAATGCAAAATTGACACCTCATTTTCTCCATTCTCAAGAGCTTTGAGTCTCTGCAAAACATATACATGTGTAGACACAAATAAGTGAAATAGAATGAAGGCTATTTCAGCTTTAGCTTTTATTCCGTTTGGGAGCTAAAGTCGCACAAACTTTTGTTTACAAAAATTTCGATGGCCTATAGTTCGCAAGTTATGCAATCAGTTGACATAAGATTGTGCATGCATGTAGACATGTTAATGACCTTTATATATGCCAAGTTTCAGATGGCTACCTACTCAAACAAGCAAGCAGTAGCGGTTTGAAATTTTCACAATTTGGGCTACACGTTCGGGACGATTCGTGACCTTAGGTGACTTGCACAATTCGGGCTGAAACTAGTGCCAAATGAGAGGGTTGGGATAAACATTCAATTGACCATATGTGCCAAAAATTCTCGTTCTTTAGTTTTCGAGTTATAGCCCCTGGAAGTCGAAAACTGCACGACTTTGCCCTCGAATATCTCGACAACGGAGAAAGGAGAATTTCAGGGCACTTTCTCCCAAGAAATATATGGGAATTATCTGTAATTTAGCACAGTTTCAGAACGATTCGTGAAAGTCACCTTTTAAGAATAACTTCCACTGCAGGCCCATATATAAAAGTTTGCTCCTTTATTACTCTGCACATGGACAATTATTTGCGCTGTTATTTGCCCCAGGCATGTACCTATGTAATTACCGTTTACAGTGTAAAGATGGATGTTATCGGTCGCTGAACGTCGGAGCAGTAGGCGTTTAATGCATTTTCCCATAGGGTCCAATGCAAAATTGACACCTCATTTTCTCCATTCTCAAGAGCTTTGAGTCTCTGCAAAACATATACATGTGTAGACACAAATAAGTGAAATAGAATGAAGGCTATTTCAGCTTTAGCTTTTATTCCGTTTGGGAGCTAAAGTCGCACAAACTTTTGTTTACAAAAATTCCGATGGCCTATAGTTCGCAAGTTATGCAATCAGTTGACATAAGATTGTGCATGCATGTAGACATGTTAATGACCTTTATATATGCCAAGTTTCAGATGGCTACCTACTCAAACAAGCAAGCAGTAGCGGTTTGAAATTTTCACAATTTGGGCTACACGTTCGGGACGATTCGTGACCTTAGGTGACTTGCACAATTCGGGCTGAAACTAGTGCCAAATGAGAGGGTTGGGATAAACATTCAATTGACCATATATGCCAAAAATTCTCGTTCTTTAGTTTTCGAGTTATAGCCCCTGGAAGTCGAAAACTGCACGACTTTGCCCTCGAATATCTCGACAACGGAGAAAGAAGAATTTCAGGGCACTTTCTCCCAAGAAATATATGGGAATTATCTGTAATTTAGCACAGTTTCAGAACGATTCGTGAAAGTCACCTTTTAAGAATAACTTCCACTGCAGGCCCATATATAAAAGTTTGCTCCTTTATTACTCTGCACATGGACAATTATTTGCGCTGTTATTTGCCCCAGGCATGTACCTATGTAATTACCGTTTACAGTGTAAAGATGGATGTTATCGGTCGCTGAACGTCGGAGCAGTAGGCGTTTAATGCATTTTCCCATAGGGTCCAATGCAAAATTGGCACATCATTTTCTCCATTCTCAAGAGCTTTGAGTCTCTGCAAAACATATACATGTGTAGACACAAATAAGTGAAATAGAATGAAGGCTATTTCAGCTTTAGCTTTTATTCCGTTTGGGAGCTAAAGTCGCACAAACTTTTGTTTACAAAAATTTCGATGGCCTATAGTTCGCAAGTTATGCAATCAGTTGACATAAGATTGTGCATGCATGTAGACATGTTAATGACCTTTATATATGCCAAGTTTCAGATGGCTACCTACTCAAACAAGCAAGCAGTAGCGGTTTGAAATTTTCACAATTTGGGCTACACGTTCGGGACGATTCGTGACCTTAGGTGACTTGCACAATTCGGGCTGAAACTAGTGCCAAATGAGACGGTTGGGATAAACATTCAATTGACCATATGTGCCAAAAATTCTCGTTCTTTAGTTTTCGAGTTATAGCCCCTGGAAGTCGAAAACTGCACGACTTTGCCCTCGAATATCTCGACAACGGAGAAAGGAGAATTTCAGGGCACTTTCTCCCAAGAAATATATGGGAATTATCTGTAATTTAGCACAGTTTCAGAACGATTCGTGAAAGTCACCTTTTAAGAATAACTTCCACTGCAGGCCCATATATAAAAGTTTGCTCCTTTATTACTCTGCACATGGACAATTATTTGCGCTGTTATTTGCCCCAGGCATGTACCTATGTAATTACCGTTTACAGTGTAAAGATGAATGTTATCGGTCGCTGAACGTCGGAGCAGTAGGCGTTTAATGCATTTTCCCATAGGGTCCAATGCAAAATTGACACCTCATTTTCTCCATTCTCAAGAGCTTTGAGTCTCTGCAAAACATATACATGTGTAGACACAAATAAGTGAAATAGAATGAAGGCTATTTCAGCTTTAGCTTTTATTCCGTTTGGGAGCTAAAGTCGCACAAACTTTTGTTTACAAAAATTTCGATGGCCTATAGTTCGCAAGTTATGCAATCAGTTGACATAAGATTGTGCATGCATGTAGACATGTTAATGACCTTTATATATGCCAAGTTTCAGATGGCTACCTACTCAAACAAGCAAGCAGTAGCGGTTTGAAATTTTCACAATTTGGGCTACACGTTCGGGACGATTCGTGACCTTAGGTGACTTGCACAATTCGGGCTGAAACTAGTGCCAAATGAGAGGGTTGGGATAAACATTCAATTGACCATATGTGCCAAAAATTCTCGTTCTTTAGTTTTCGAGTTATAGCCCCTGGAAGTCGAAAACTGCACGACTTTGCCCTCGAATATCTCGACAACGGAGAAAGAAGAATTTCAGGGCACTTTCTCCCAAGAAATATATGGGAATTATCTGTAATTTAGCACAGTTTCAGAACGATTCGTGAAAGTCACCTTTTAAGAATAACTTCCACTGCAGGCCCATATATAAAAGTTTGCTCCTTTATTACTCTGCACATGGACAATTATTTGCGCTGTTATTTGCCCCAGGCATGTACCTATGTAATTACCGTTTACAGTGTAAAGATGGATGTTATCGGTCGCTGAACGTCGGAGCAGTAGGCGTTTAATGCATTTTCCCATAGGGTCCAATGCAAAATTGGCACATCATTTTCTCCATTCTCAAGAGCTTTGAGTCTCTGCAAAACATATACATGTGTAGACACAAATAAGTGAAATAGAATGAAGGCTATTTCAGCTTTAGCTTTTATTCCGTTTGGGAGCTAAAGTCGCACAAACTTTTGTTTACAAAAATTTCGATGGCCTATAGTTCACAAGTTATGCAATCAGTTGACATAAGATTGTGCATGCATGTAGACATGTTAATGACCTTTATATATGCCAAGTTTCAGATGGCTACCTACTCAAACAAGCAAGCAGTAGCGGTTTGAAATTTTCACAATTTGGGCTACACGTTCGGGACGATTCGTGACCTTAGGTGACTTGCACAATTCGGGCTGAAACTAGTGCCAAATGAGAGGGTTGGGATAAACATTCAATTGACCATATGTGCCAAAAATTCTCGTTCTTTAGTTTTCGAGTTATAGCCCCTGGAAGTCGAAAACTGCACGACTTTGCCCTCGAATATCTCGACAACGGAGAAAGGAGAATTTCAGGGCACTTTCTCCCAAGAAATATATGGGAATTATCTGTAATTTAGCACAGTTTCAGAACGATTCGTGAAAGTCACCTTTTAAGAATAACTTCCACTGCAGGCCCATATATAAAAGTTTGCTCCTTTATTACTCTGCACATGGACAATTATTTGCGCTGTTATTTGCCCCAGGCATGTACCTATGTAATTACCGTTTACAGTGTAAAGATGGATGTTATCGGTCGCTGAACGTCGGAGCAGTAGGCGTTTAATGCATTTTCCCATAGGGTCCAATGCAAAATTGACACCTCATTTTCTCCATTCTCAAGAGCTTTGAGTCTCTGCAAAACATATACATGTGTAGACACAAATAAGTGAAATAGAATGAAGGCTATTTCAGCTTTAGCTTTTATTCCGTTTGGGAGCTAAAGTCGCACAAACTTTTGTTTACAAAAATTTCGATGGCCTATAGTTCGCAAGTTATGCAATCAGTTGACATAAGATTGTGCATGCATGTAGACATGTTAATGACCTTTATATATGCCAAGTTTCAGATGGCTACCTACTCAAACAAGCAAGCAGTAGCGGTTTGAAATTTTCACAATTTGGGCTACACGTTCGGGACGATTCGTGACCTTAGGTGACTTGCACAATTCGGGCTGAAACTAGTGCCAAATGAGAGGGTTGGGATAAACATTCAATTGACCATATGTGCCAAAAATTCTCGTTCTTTAGTTTTCGAGTTATAGCCCCTGGAAGTCGAAAACTGCACGACTTTGCCCTCGAATATCTCGACAACGGAGAAAGGAGAATTTCAGGGCACTTTCTCCCAAGAAATATATGGGAATTATCTGTAATTTAGCACAGTTTCAGAACGATTCGTGAAAGTCACCTTTTAAGAATAACTTCCACTGCAGGCCCATATATAAAAGTTTGCTCCTTTATTACTCTGCACATGGACAATTATTTGCGCTGTTATTTGCCCCAGGCATGTACCTATGTAATTACCGTTTACAGTGTAAAGATGGATGTTATCGGTCGCTGAACGTCGGAGCAGTAGGCGTTTAATGCATTTTCCCATAGGGTCCAATGCAAAATTGACACCTCATTTTCTCCATTCTCAAGAGCTTTGAGTCTCTGCAAAACATATACATGTGTAGACACAAATAAGTGAAATAGAATGAAGGCTATTTCAGCTTTAGCTTTTATTCCGTTTGGGAGCTAAAGTCGCACAAACTTTTGTTTACAAAAATTTCGATGGCCTATAGTTCGCAAGTTATGCAATCAGTTGACATAAGATTGTGCATGCATGTAGACATGTTAATGACCTTTATATATGCCAAGTTTCAGATGGCTACCTACTCAAACAAGCAAGCAGTAGCGGTTTGAAATTTTCACAATTTGGGCTACACGTTCGGGACGATTCGTGACCTTAGGTGACTTGCACAATTCGGGCTGAAACTAGTGCCAAATGAGAGGGTTGGGATAAACATTCAATTGACCATATGTGCCGAAAATTCTCGTTCTTTAGTTTTCGAGTCATAGCCCCTGGAAGTCGAAAACTGCACGACTTTGCCCTCGAATATCTCGACAACGGAGAAAGGAGAATTTCAGGGCACTTTCTCCCAAGAAATATATGGGAATTATCTGTAATTTAGCACAGTTTCAGAACGATTCGTGAAAGTCACCTTTTAAGAATAACTTCCACTGCAGGCCCATATATAAAAGTTTGCTCCTTTATTACTCTGCACATGGACAATTATTTGCGCTGTTATTTGCCCCAGGCATGTACCTATGTAATTACCGTTTACAGTGTAAAGATGGATGTTATCGGTCGCTGAACGTCGGAGCAGTAGGCGTTTAATGCATTTTCCAATAGGGTCCAATGCAAAATTGACACCTCATTTTCTCCATTCTCAAGAGCTTTGAGTCTCTGCAAAACATATACATGTGTAGACACAAATAAGTGAAATAGAATGAAGGCTATTTCACCTTTAGCTTTTATTCCGTTTGGGAGCTAAAGTCGCACAAACTTTTGTTTACAAAAATTTCGATGGCCTATAGTTCGCAAGTTATGCAATCAGTTGACATAAGATTGTGCATGCATGTAGACATGTTAATGACCTTATATATGCCAAGTTTCAGATGGCTACCTACTCAAACAAGCAAGCAGTAGCGGTTTGAAATTTTCACAATTTGGGCTACACGTTCGGGACGATTCGTGACCTTAGGTGACTTGCACAATTCGGGCTGAAACTAGTGCCAAATGAGAGGGTTGGGATAAACATTCAATTGACCATATGTGCCAAAAATTCTCGTTCTTTAGTTTTCGAGTTATAGCCCCTGGAAGTCGAAAACTGCACGACTTTGCCCTCGAATATCTCGACAACGGAGAAAGGAGAATTTCAGGGCACTTTCTCCCAAGAAATATATGGGAATTATCTGTAATTTAGCACAGTTTCAGAACGATTCGTGAAAGTCACCTTTTAAGAATAACTTCCACTGCAGGCCCATATATAAAAGTTTGCTCCTTTATTACTCTGCACATGGACAATTATTTGCGCTGTTATTTGCCCCAGGCATGTACCTATGTAATTACCGTTTACAGTGTAAAGATGGATGTTATCGGTCGCTGAACGTCGGAGCAGTAGGCGTTTAATGCATTTTCCCATAGGGTCCAATGCAAAATTGACACCTCATTTTCTCCATTCTCAAGAGCTTTGAGTCTCTGCAAAACATATACATGTGTAGACACAAATAAGTGAAATAGAATGAAGGCTATTTCAGCTTTAGCTTTTATTCCGTTTGGGAGCTAAAGTCGCACAAACTTTTGTTTACAAAAATTTCGATGGCCTATAGTTCGCAAGTTATGCAATCAGTTGACATAAGATTGTGCATGCATGTAGACATGTTAATGACCTTTATATATGCCAAGTTTCAGATGGCTACCTACTCAAACAAGCAAGCAGTAGCGGTTTGAAATTTTCACAATTTGGGCTACACGTTCGGGACGATTCGTGACCTTAGGTGACTTGCACAATTCGGGCTGAAACTAGTGCCAAATGAGAGGGTTGGGATAAACATTCAATTGACCATATGTGCCAAAAATTCTCGTTCTTTAGTTTTCGAGTTATAGCCCCTGGAAGTCGAAAACTGCACGACTTTGCCCTCGAATATCTCGACAACGGAGAAAGGAGAATTTCAGGGCACTTTCTCCCAAGAAATATATGGGAATTATCTGTAATTTAGCACAGTTTCAGAACGATTCGTGAAAGTCACCTTTTAAGAATAACTTCCACTGCAGGCCCATATATAAAAGTTTGCTCCTTTATTACTCTGCACATGGACAATTATTTGCGCTGTTATTTGCCCCAGGCATGTACCTATGTAATTACCGTTTACAGTGTAAAGATGGATGTTATCGGTCGCTGAACGTCGGAGCAGTAGGCGTTTAATGCATTTTCCCATAGGGTCCAATGCAAAATTGACACCTCATTTTCTCCATTCTCAAGAGCTTTGAGTCTCTGCAAAACATATACATGTGTAGACACAAATAAGTGAAATAGAATGAAGGCTATTTCAGCTTTAGCTTTTATTCCGTTTGGGAGCTAAAGTCGCACAAACTTTTGTTTACAAAAATTTCGATGGCCTATAGTTCGCAAGTTATGCAATCAGTTGACATAAGATTGTGCATGCATGTAGACATGTTAATGACCTTTATATATGCCAAGTTTCAGATGGCTACCTACTCAAACAAGCAAGCAGTAGCGGTTTGAAATTTTCACAATTTGGGCTACACGTTCGGGACGATTCGTGACCTTAGGTGACTTGCACAATTCGGGCTGAAACTAGTGCCAAATGAGAGGGTTGGGATAAACATTCAATTGACCATATGTGCCAAAAATTCTCGTTCTTTAGTTTTCGAGTTATAGCCCCTGGAAGTCGAAAACTGCACGACTTTGCCCTCGAATATCTCGACAACGGAGAAAGGAGAATTTCAGGGCACTTTCTCCCAAGAAATATATGGGAATTATCTGTAATTTAGCACGGTTTCAGAACGATTCGTGAAAGTCACCTTTTAAGAATAACTTCCACTGCAGGCCCATATATAAAAGTTTGCTCCTTTATTACTCTGCACATGGACAATTATTTGCGCTGTTATTTGCCCCAGGCATGTACCTATGTAATTACCGTTTACAGTGTAAAGATGGATGTTATCGGTCGCTGAACGTCGGAGCAGTAGGCGTTTAATGCATTTTCCCATAGGGTCCAATGCAAAATTGACACCTCATTTTCTCCATTCTCAAGAGCTTTGAGTCTCTGCAAAACATATACATGTGTAGACACAAATAAGTGAAATAGAATGAAGGCTATTTCAGCTTTAGCTTTTATTCCGTTTGGGAGCTAAAGTCGCACAAACTTTTGTTTACAAAAATTTCGATGGCCTATAGTTCGCAAGTTATGCAATCAGTTGACATAAGATTGTGCATGCATGTAGACATGTTAATGACCTTTATATATGCCAAGTTTCAGATGGCTACCTACTCAAACAAGCAAGCAGTAGCGGTTTGAAATTTTCACAATTTGGGCTACACGTTCGGGACGATTCGTGACCTTAGGTGACTTGCACAATTCGGGCTGAAACTAGTGCCAAATGAGAGGGTTGGGATAAACATTCAATTGACCATATGTGCCAAAAATTCTCGTTCTTTAGTTTTCGAGTTATAGCCCCTGGAAGTCGAAAACTGCACGACTTTGCCCTCGAATATCTCGACAACGGAGAAAGGAGAATTTCAGGGCACTTTCTCCCAAGAAATATATGGGAATTATCTGTAATTTAGCACGGTTTCAGAACGATTCGTGAAAGTCACCTTTTAAGAATAACTTCCACTGCAGGCCCATATATAAAAGTTTGCTCCTTTATTACTCTGCACATGGACAATTATTTGCGCTGTTATTTGCCCCAGGCATGTACCTATGTAATTACCGTTTACAGTGTAAAGATGGATGTTATCGGTCGCTGAACGTCGGAGCAGTAGGCGTTTAATGCATTTTCCCATAGGGTCCAATGCAAAATTGACACCTCATTTTCTCCATTCTCAAGAGCTTTGAGTCTCTGCAAAACATATACATGTGTAGACACAAATAAGTGAAATAGAATGAAGGCTATTTCAGCTTTAGCTTTTATTCCGTTTGGGAGCTAAAGTCGCACAAACTTTTGTTTACAAAAAATTCGATGGCCTATAGTTCGCAAGTTATGCAATCAGTTGACATAAGATTGTGCATGCATGTAGACATGTTAATGACCTTTATATATGCCAAGTTTCAGATGGCTACCTACTCAAACAAGCAAGCAGTAGCGGTTTGAAATTTTCACAATTTGGGCTACACGTTCGGGACGATTCGTGACCTTAGGTGACTTGCACAATTCGGGCTGAAACTAGTGCCAAATGAGAGGGTTGGGATAAACATTCAATTGACCATATGTGCCAAAAATTCTCGTTCTTTAGTTTTCGAGTCATAGCCCCTGGAAGTCGAAAACTGCACGACTTTGCCCTCGAATATCTCGACAACGGAGAAAGGAGAATTTCAGGGCACTTTCTCCCAAGAAATATATGGGAATTATCTGTAATTTAGCACAGTTTCAGAACGATTCGTGAAAGTCACCTTTTAAGAATAACTTCCACTGCAGGCCCATATATAAAAGTTTGCTCCTTTATTACTCTGCACATGGACAATTATTTGCGCTGTTATTTGCCCCAGGCATGTACCTATGTAATTACCGTTTACAGTGTAAAGATGGATGTTATCGGTCGCTGAACGTCGGAGCAGTAGGCGTTTAATGCATTTTCCCATAGGGTCCAATGCAAAATTGACACCTCATTTTCTCCATTCTCAAGAGCTTTGAGTCTCTGCAAAACATATACATGTGTAGACACAAATAAGTGAAATAGAATGAAGGCTATTTCAGCTTTAGCTTTTATTCCGTTTGGGAGCTAAAGTCGCACAAACTTTTGTTTACAAAAATTTCGATGGCCTATAGTTCGCAAGTTATGCAATCAGTTGACATAAGATTGTGCATGCATGTAGACATGTTAATGACCTTTATATATGCCAAGTTTCAGATGGCTACCTACTCAAACAAGCAAGCAGTAGCGGTTTGAAATTTTCACAATTTGGGCTACACGTTCGGGACGATTCGTGACCTTAGGTGACTTGCACAATTCGGGCTGAAACTAGTGCCAAATGAGAGGGTTGGGATAAACATTCAATTGACCATATGTGCCAAAAATTCTCGTTCTTTAGTTTTCGAGTTATAGCCCCTGGAAGTCGAAAACTGCACGGCTTTGCCCTCGAATATCTCGACAACGGAGAAAGGAGAATTTCAGGGCACTTTCTCCCAAGAAATATATGGGAATTATCTGTAATTTAGCACAGTTTCAGAACGATTCGTGAAAGTCACCTTTTAAGAATAACTTCCACTGCAGGCCCATATATAAAAGTTTGCTCCTTTATTACTCTGCACATGGACAATTATTTGCGCTGTTATTTGCCCCAGGCATGTACCTATGTAATTACCGTTTACAGTGTAAAGATGGATGTTATCGGTCGCTGAACGTCGGAGCAGTAGGCGTTTAATGCATTTTCCCATAGGGTCCAATGCAAAATTGACACCTCATTTTCTCCATTCTCAAGAGCTTTGAGTCTCTGCAAAACATATACATGTGTAGACACAAATAAGTGAAATAGAATGAAGGCTATTTCAGCTTTAGCTTTTATTCCGTTTGGGAGCTAAAGTCGCACAAACTTTTGTTTACAAAAATTTCGATGGCCTATAGTTCGCAAGTTATGCAATCAGTTGACATAAGATTGTGCATGCATGTAGACATGTTAATGACCTTTATATATGCCAAGTTTCAGATGGCTACCTACTCAAACAAGCAAGCAGTAGCGGTTTGAAATTTTCACAATTTGGGCTACACGTTCGGGACGATTCGTGACCTTAGGTGACTTGCACAATTCGGGCTGAAACTAGTGCCAAATGAGAGGGTTGGGATAAACATTCAATTGACCATATGTGTCAAAAATTCTCGTTCTTTAGTTTTCGAGTTATAGCCCCTGGAAGTCGAAAACTGCACGACTTTGCCCTCGAATATCTCGACAACGGAAAAAGGAGAATTTCAGGGCACTTTCTCCCAAGAAATATATGGGAATTATCTGTAATTTAGCACAGTTTCAGAACGATTCGTGAAAGTCACCTTTTAAGAATAACTTCCACTGCAGGCCCATATATAAAAGTTTGCTCCTTTATTACTCTGCACATGGACAATTATTTGCGCTGTTATTTGCCCCAGGCATGTACCTATGTAATTACCGTTTACAGTGTAAAGATGGATGTTATCGGTCGCTGAACGTCGGAGCAGTAGGCGTTTAATGCATTTTCCCATAGGGTCCAATGCAAAATTGACACCTCATTTTCTCCATTCTCAAGAGCTTTGAGTCTCTGCAAAACATATACATGTGTAGACACAAATAAGTGAAATAGAATGAAGGCTATTTCAGCTTTAGCTTTTATTCCGTTTGGGAGCTAAAGTCGCACAAACTTTTGTTTACAAAAATTTCGATGGCCTATAGTTCGCAAGTTATGCAATCAGTTGACATAAGATTGTGCATGCATGTAGACATGTTAATGACCTTTATATATGCCAAGTTTCAGATGGCTACCTACTCAAACAAGCAAGCAGTAGCGGTTTGAAATTTTCACAATTTGGGCTACACGTTCGGGACGATTCGTGACCTTAGGTGACTTGCACCATTCGGGCTGAAACTAGTGCCAAATGAGAGGGTTGGGATAAACATTCAATTGACCATATGTGCCAAAAATTCTCGTTCTTTAGTTTTCGAGTTATAGCCCCTGGAAGTCGAAAACTGCACGACTTTGCCCTCGAATATCTCGACAACGGAGAAAGGAGAATTTCAGGGCACTTTCTCCCAAGAAATATATGGGAATTATCTGTAATTTAGCACAGTTTCAGAACGATTCGTGAAAGTCACCTTTTAAGAATAACTTCCACTGCAGGCCCATATATAAAAGTTTGCTCCTTTATTACTCTGCACATGGACAATTATTTGCGCTGTTATTTGCCCCAGGCATGTACCTATGTAATTACCGTTTACAGTGTAAAGATGGATGTTATCGGTCGCTGAACGTCGGAGCAGTAGGCGTTTAATGCATTTTCCCATAGGGTCCAATGCAAAATTGACACCTCATTTTCTCCATTCTCAAGAGCTTTGAGTCTCTGCAAAACATATACATGTGTAGACACAAATAAGTGAAATAGAATGAAGGCTATTTCAGCTTTAGCTTTTATTCCGTTTGGGAGCTAAAGTCGCACAAACTTTTGTTTACAAAAATTTCGATGGCCTATAGTTCGCAAGTTATGCAATCAGTTGACATAAGATTGTGCATGCATGTAGACATGTTAATGACCTTTATATATGCCAAGTTTCAGATGGCTACCTACTCAAACAAGCAAGCAGTAGCGGTTTGAAATTTTCACAATTTGGGCTACACGTTCGGGACGATTCGTGACCTTAGGTGACTTGCACAATTCGGGCTGAAACTAGTGCCAAATGAGAGGGTTGGGATAAACATTCAATTGACCATATGTGCCAAAAATTCTCGTTCTTTAGTTTTCGAGTTATAGCCCCTGGAAGTCGAAAACTGCACGACTTTGCCCTCGAATATCTCGACAACGGAGAAAGGAGAATTTCAGGGCACTTTCTCCCAAGAAATATATGGGACTTATCTGTAATTTAGCACAGTTTCAGAACGATTCGTGAAAGTCACCTTTTAAGAATAACTTCCACTGCAGGCCCATATATAAAAGTTTGCTCCTTTATTACTCTGCACATGGACAATTATTTGCGCTGTTATTTGCCCCAGGCATGTACCTATGTAATTACCGTTTACAGTGTAAAGATGGATGTTATCGGTCGCTGAACGTCGGAGCAGTAGGCGTTTAATGCATTTTCCCATAGGGTCCAATGCAAAATTGACACCTCATTTTCTCCATTCTCAAGAGCTTTGAGTCTCTGCAAAACATATACATGTGTAGACACAAATAAGTGAAATAGAATGAAGGCTATTTCAGCTTTAGCTTTTATTCCGTTTGGGAGCTAAAGTCGCACAAACTTTTGTTTACAAAAATTTCGATGGCCTATAGTTCGCAAGTTATGCAATCAGTTGACATAAGATTGTGCATGCATGTAGACATGTTAATGACCTTTATATATGCCAAGATTCAGATGGCTACCTACTCAAACAAGCAAGCAGTAGCGGTTTGAAATTTTCACAATTTGGGCTACACGTTCGGGACGATTCGTGACCTTAGGTGACTTGCACAATTCGGGCTGAAACTAGTGCCAAATGAGAGGGTTGGGATAAACATTCAATTGACCATATGTGCCAAAAATTCTCGTTCTTTAGTTTTCGAGTTATAGCCCCTGGAAGTCGAAAACTGCACGACTTTGCCCTCGAATATCTCGACAACGGAAAAAGGAGAATTTCAGGGCACTTTCTCCCAAGAAATATATGGGAATTATCTGTAATTTAGCACAGTTTCAGAACGATTCGTGAAAGTCACCTTTTAAGAATAACTTCCACTGCAGGCCCATATATAAAAGTTTGCTCCTTTATTACTCTGCACATGGACAATTATTTGCGCTGTTATTTGCCCCAGGCATGTACCTATGTAATTACCGTTTACAGTGTAAAGATGGATGTTATCGGTCGCTGAACGTCGGAGCAGTAGGCGTTTAATGCATTTTCCCATAGGGTCCAATGCAAAATTGACACCTCATTTTCTCCATTCTCAAGAGCTTTGAGTCTCTGCAAAACATATACATGTGTAGACACAAATAAGTGAAATAGAATGAAGGCTATTTCAGCTTTAGCTTTTATTCCGTTTGGGAGCTAAAGTCGCACAAACTTTTGTTTACAAAAATTTCGATGGCCTATAGTTCGCAAGTTATGCAATCAGTTGACATAAGATTGTGCATGCATGTAGACATGTTAATGACCTTTATATATGCCAAGTTTCAGATGGCAACCTACTCAAACAAGCAAGCAGTAGCGGTTTGAAATTTTCACAATTTGGGCTACACGTTCGGGACGATTCGTGACCTTAGGTGACTTGCACAATTCGGGCTGAAACTAGTGCCAAATGAGAGGGTTGGGATAAACATTCAATTGACCATATGTGCCAAAAATTCTCGTTCTTTAGTTTTCGAGTTATAGCCCCTGGAAGTCGAAAACTGCACGACTTTGCCCTCGAATATCTCGACAACGGAGAAAGGAGAATTTCAGGGCACTTTCTCCCAAGAAATATATGGGACTTATCTGTAATTTAGCACAGTTTCAGAACGATTCGTGAAAGTCACCTTTTAAGAATAACTTCCACTGCAGGCCCATATATAAAAGTTTGCTCCTTTATTACTCTGCACATGGACAATTATTTGCGCTGTTATTTGCCCCAGGCATGTACCTATGTAATTACCGTTTACAGTGTAAAGATGGATGTTATCGGTCGCTGAACGTCGGAGCAGTAGGCGTTTAATGCATTTTCCCATAGGGTCCAATGCAAAATTGACACCTCATTTTCTCCATTCTCAAGAGCTTTGAGTCTCTGCAAAACATATACATGTGTAGACACAAATAAGTGAAATAGAATGAAGGCTATTTCAGCTTTAGCTTTTATTCCGTTTGGGAGCTAAAGTCGCACAAACTTTTGTTTACAAAAATTTCGATGGCCTATAGTTCGCAAGTTATGCAATCAGTTGACATAAGATTGTGCATGCATGTAGACATGTTAATGACCTTTATATATGCCAAGATTCAGATGGCTACCTACTCAAACAAGCAAGCAGTAGCGGTTTGAAATTTTCACAATTTGGGCTACACGTTCGGGACGATTCGTGACCTTAGGTGACTTGCACAATTCGGGCTGAAACTAGTGCCAAATGAGAGGGTTGGGATAAACATTCAATTGACCATATGTGCCAAAAATTCTCGTTCTTTAGTTTTCGAGTTATAGCCCCTGGAAGTCGAAAACTGCACGACTTTGCCCTCGAATATCTCGACAACGGAAAAAGGAGAATTTCAGGGCACTTTCTCCCAAGAAATATATGGGAATTATCTGTAATTTAGCACAGTTTCAGAACGATTCGTGAAAGTCACCTTTTAAGAATAACTTCCACTGCAGGCCCATATATAAAAGTTTGCTCCTTTATTACTCTGCACATGGACAATTATTTGCGCTGTTATTTGCCCCAGGCATGTACCTATGTAATTACCGTTTACAGTGTAAAGATGGATGTTATCGGTCGCTGAACGTCGGAGCAGTAGGCGTTTAATGCATTTTCCCATAGGGTCCAATGCAAAATTGACACCTCATTTTCTCCATTCTCAAGAGCTTTGAGTCTCTGCAAAACATATACATGTGTAGACACAAATAAGTGAAATAGAATGAAGGCTATTTCAGCTTTAGCTTTTATTCCGTTTGGGAGCTAAAGTCGCACAAACTTTTGTTTACAAAAATTTCGATGGCCTATAGTTCGCAAGTTATGCAATCAGTTGACATAAGATTGTGCATGCATGTAGACATGTTAATGACCTTTATATATGCCAAGTTTCAGATGGCAACCTACTCAA
>CAXDIV010000048.1:0-78821 GCA_963989385.1 Ctena decussata
CACTTTTAGTGTTCGTGTGTGAAATAAAAATCGATCTTACACTAAAATAGGTAAATTTTCTGTTTATTTTATGCTAAAAATTGCAATAATTCAGTTTATTCAATGCGTCAGCCATCAAGCCAGAGACACAACATTTTTCTGGCCGTTTTGCGTCAAATTTGATGCTTCTTCCAGAGTGTTTACTGGGTATGACATTGGTTGTAAAGATAGTGCGCAACTTGAAAATAGCTACGTAATTAGGTTCGACATTCAGATTTCAAGAAATTTGCAATGAAAGATTGCCCACAGGAGACTTAGACGGCCTGACGTCGCATGCACTAATAATATTTATCATATGACGTCGCACCTGTAATGTAATAAAGCCATACATTAAAATCGATAATCCACTAGTGGATTAAATAAGCAAATTACGTCGTAACGTTATACATTGACGTCCATAAAAACGTCGCGTTTTCTAATGGCGAAATCGTGACGTTTTAGTGCACATTTTGCTAATAAAATGCGATTTTAGTGTCATATGATAAATTGAATCTTGCATTCGTGCTCCTGTATTATTGAATTTATTAATCTCGTTGGGGAAAACCGATAAGATGCTCGGCACAGCCTCGCATTTGATCTTTTTCCCCAACTAGTTTAATAAATTCAATAAAACATGAGCACTCATGTAGAATGCTCTATTTCTTTGGCGCTTTAAGTGACGTCATTAACGTCGTAATGACGTGCAAACATGCATAACATAATTTATGTCAAGGTGGACAAGGTATAATCACAATCAGCAAATAAATGAGTCTTCTTTAAAAAAATCTATTTTTGAAACAGTCAAATCGAAAGTGATAATTTCACAATTGAGATTTTCGTTTCGATTTCACCGAGAAATCTCTATAATTCGTTGAAAAGAATAAAAGAAATACTTTGTAGACCCTGATCAGACGGTTGTTATAAGAGTAGTCAGATCTGGCTCTGCACTGTTTACTAAGACCTATCCGTCCGAATATTATGAATTTTCACGGTAAAAGGTCACTATTCAAATATTATCTAAATGGGGAGCTGATATCAGAAACCCATATATAATCAGCTCATATTTCTCCACAGGCAACTTTGTGGTTGTGTAACCAGCGTATACACAATGACATTATGATTAGCTAATTATAAAAGTTTATGAATGGCTCTATATCGACGTTTATACGATTTGTTTGACTTTGCATCGACCTTGTTGAAACGAGGTGCGACCGCTGATAATACGGCTTTAGACCATTAACAAAAACTAAAATATGACGTTTATTTCATTATAAGTATACCATTTTCTTAAGGTGACTAGAAACGCTCCCATGTTTTCCGCAATCTTTACACAGAGAAGCAACTTTGGTTTTCCTGAAGAACTGGGCCATTATTTCGGGAGCTACTTTTAAAGGGAAGAATTGGCTTCTCGAAAGAAAATAAATCTTTTACAAGGCCCTGCCTAAAATTTGAGCCGCGACATGAGAAAACCAACAAAGTGGCTGTGCGCCCAGCGCAGACTCAGATCAGCCTGGGCATTCGCCATGTGTAATCAGAGTCTTCGCTGTCCGCATGGAGGTAGATTAAAACCTAAGCTACCTTTTAAGCGCTCAGCGAAGGGTGTGATCGGGCTGGGCAGATGCCCAGGCTGATTTGAGTTTGCGCTGGGTGCACAACCAGTTTGTTGGTTTTCTCGTGTCGCGGCTCATTTGCAAAATAATTCTCGTTGAGAATTATCTCCCCTAGACGTGTACACATTCACATCGAACTTAAACTATTTTCATTATATCAGCTGCGACCTGACAAAACCAACAATGTGGTATTTCAGCCCAGAGAAGACTTAGATCAGTCTTGTCAGTCACCCAGTCTGAACAAAATCTTTGCTGTGCGCTTACACGGTAGATAAGGGTCTAGGCTTTTATCATGTCGACGGGAAAAATTCTGATCAGACTGGACGCCCAGTCGTTTCTTCGTTTTGGCTGGGGGCACAGACTACTTTGTTCGTTTTGTCGTGTCGCGACTCAATTTTAAGTGTTGAATATCAATGTATTATCTGTATATCTTAAATGCATTATCTGCATTGGAAGACAAACCTGAAGCAGGCCAGGAGACACATGATCTTACAATACGTTGGAATAGGGAAGACTCAATTAAGATATGAGCCGCGACGCGAGAAAACCAACAAAGTGGTTGTGCGCCCAGCGCAGACTCAGATCAGCCTGGGCATCCGCCCAGTCTGATCAGGGTCTTCGCTGACCGCATGGAGGTAGCTTACACCCTAAGCTACCCTTTAAGCGCTTAGTGAAAAGTCACAGCGGACCAGGCGGATGCCCAGGCTGATCAGAGTCTGCGCTGGGTGCACAACCACTTTGTTGGTTTTCTCGCGTCGCGGCTCATACATGTAATATCTGTACGTCTCGTATTAGTTTAAGCAATTAAATCAGAAACCCCGTAAGAAACTTGAGCCAGTAGTTCAGGAAGAATATTATCATATAATACATAGGAAGAGTGAAGACGCATATAATAGTCTTACAGCTAAAATGTAGCCATCCTGAGGAATATAGCGGACAGTAAAACTCTAATAAGTCTACGGCGAAACGCAGTTTGATCTTTTTATCGCTGTAAGGCAAATGAACAACCTTGTTTCATCCTCAATAGTAGTTTTTCCGACGCTCCGTCTACTGTCTGTATTGGTATTTGCCACAGTACAAATGATTAAATTCAAATAGTACATTTCACTGTAAAGATCTGTATAGTTTACAGATTTTCAAGCACGCAATCATGTCGTTTTGTCTAGTAAATCTTCGTTTTCCCTATTCTAATATAATGTTTGCAAGGAGGTTCAACGGAGCGATTCCATAAGATGCATTTCCTGGCATCGTCACCGTCCCCTCCATTATGAAAAAGAGCCTGCTTGTCATCCTCTTGGAAGAGGCAGAACTGCCTAGATGATGTCGAAACAGTGAGCCCTTTCTGCCTGTAAAGCTTTTTTGAACGTTAACTTACAGATTCCAGATAGAGACTGGTGATAAATTAAAGTTTTTTTTTCATGAAAACATACGCTGTGGCCCCTCATTTGTGTCGCATATTTTCATATGATTTGTCATATATGCTTTAATGGAAACAGTAGAAAAATGATACTGCTGTGTCAGCAAATATCCAATGGTCATAATAGGGGCTGCGAACAGCAAAGACCCTGGCCAGACTGCGCGGATGCGCAGGCTGGTCTGAGGCTTTGCTGTTCGCCGTACTAAACACCCTATTGCCATGTCGCGGCTGAAATATTGCAAAACTATATTCCTCAGTGGGTCAAATCTTGTATGTCTCTCATATGCCAAACAGCTGCATTCCCACGAGGTTTCATCACAAGCGACCTCCTGAAGCATTCCACGGCTGTCTCAACACATCCTTGGTCCTTATACACCCAGCCTAGAATATTTAAACAGGCTTCTCTATGGCCACATTTTACATCTCCGTCGCTGTCTCTTGCATTGATGGTATAATTCATATTGTCAATATCAGCTATGACGTGAGATCTCATGTTAATTTTACTGTGGTTCAAATACAGCAAGAAATAAAACAGGAACGACCCATCTACCACTGCACATTCCCGCAAGTATTCGCGAAAGAGACCATCAGTATACCCAGGAGTATCGTCTACAAATCTTAACATCTCATAACGTATAGCATCAGGTGTGACATTCCCCGCGGTTGGAAGAAAAACAATACACGGTACAAATAGATGGTTCACCATTTGTTCAACCGTTACATTGGGTCGGATTGCTATAGCACTGATCCTTTCTTCTCTTGTTGGAATTGCCAGCGGTTCACTGTTCCTGTAGCAGCTGCACTCTGAATACACACCATGGAGTTCAATGGATGACAAGATATCCAGGGAAGCATGATAAGACTCAAACATGTACAAAAGTGACGCCTGTTTTAGTTTGACCGAGATGTCATATCTGAGACTGAGCTGGTGCCAAGAGTCACTGGAGAGAAACCGCCAAATTTCCTCTCTACTTCTTCCTTGTTGTTCTGCTAGAGCAATTATGCCGGTCATCAGATGTAGCTCCAGACACGGTACAAAATAGAGAATTGCTCGTTTGGTCTCCTCCACAGTATGTTCAGTTATCGTATTCGTATGTTTAAGGTGTTGTGAGAAATTATAGATATTTTTCAAACACCGTTGAGAACTGACAGTAAAACACGTTTGCATACAGATGTGCCTGCATAAGGTATAAGTATTTGAAAATAACATTAACTTGGCCTTTGTCCTCATGTAATTAAATGTACCGTCTGAGAAAAACTGGTGGTTTGACATTGGCATAGTAACACACGAAACTAATCGATCGCCAATAAGACTTGTATGTATTTGCATCAAATATTTGCAATCTGCCGTCAAAATGAGCTGTAACGCTTGTTGTAAGTTGAGTTGTAGCTCTCCGTGGATTCTCCTATCGAACATATTCTCAGCTGGGATAAAGTAGTTTGGACAAATGCCATTCGTCGTCCAGAACAGAAACAGCTTCAAACATGCAACAAAACAACCTAGCAAATCGTCAGGGCTCCAGAAGTCACTTGGTGTATTTTCTATCATGTAAAACATACATGTCTTACAATGATATGAGCTGAGAGACTCCTGTCCAACCCAAGCTGGTAATATGTCCTTCTTCCATACCTTCAACAGTATATAACATTTGTGTTGCACTGAACTGAACTGCGCCACTAGTAGTCGTTCTTGGTGTGAGAATGACAATCTCCACTCTAAGTGTTGTTCGTCGCTGTGTGGGTGTCCCACAGGCACAAAAAGGCAACCAAGAGTTTTACAACGGTCTATTACGTCCCTAGGTGGCCAGTTGTGATTCCGTGTTCTAGCTGTCCATTCTTCTATACAGCCTGGTAGTTGAGAAAGATTGTATGCATGAACGGTGTCCGCTGTCAACGGTTCATCATTGTAACACCCAAACATTGCAGGACCATGCCTTTCTGTCCCATCCACAGGATTGAATGCAATGACTAATCTGTTGTGTTTGTCACCACAGCATATCATATCTGGCCCTGCACTAAACTGCATCGCGTTCAATATTCCATAATTGTTTTGGAACAGTGGAACTCCGTTATTTACCAGCTGTAGTTTAGCATAACCAGCATATGTGTCATTATCCTGAACCAAGAGTAAATGTTTCCCACTATGAATTTGTGAGCAGGCAGTTATTACGGGAAGTCTGTTGCGAACAAACACTGTGTCTAGGTCAGGGTACATATCGATAGTTGACGTTCCTTCTATGGAACTCCCGAAATGATAAGAATGTACCACAGGTTTAAAAGCAATCGTATGTATTATTTCCCTTGTAGTAAAAGTCTCTTTCCACAGATTTCTAACTTCAATACTAGCACCAATATCTTCCAGGACTTGACATAACGCAAGTGATACAGATCTGTAGTAGTCCGGTAGCTCTGACTGTATATTGACGGTGCCTGGAATGAAATCCAAAATAATGTTCTAAAAACAAGTATACAACAAAGACGAATAAGATTAATGATTAAGAAAACATCTAGAAATACACCAGCATCAATACTTAAAAAGTGCTAACACATATGCGAACAGCAAATGCTCAGACCAGCCTGCGCATCCGCGCAGTCTGACCAGAGCATTTGCTGTTAGTTAACTGGACCATGAATAGACCCTTGAGGCATCCATAGACACAATACGAAGGCAAAACAGACCGCATGGAATAAAACAGACCGCATGGAATAACTGACTGGTAATGTATTCATGGTGCACAGAAACGTTAAGTCACCTTCTCTCATGATGTGGCTCTGGTTAAAAAGCTGCACAGGCTAATCGGCGTTTAGCTGTTTTCATATCACACAATGACAAATTTTCTCATGACGCGGCCGATATTATCATTAATCGGCGTCGCATGAAAATACTGACATCAGGGCGCGCTTAGTTCATGTTTATAAATCATTTAAATTCCCAGGAAAAAGTGTGTTGTTTTCTAGCAGATATGCCTAGAAATATTAAACATATAGGAGAAAATAGATAATAAATGTTAGAAGTTATTTTTGTGACATCATATATCAAATTTTATCTGCATAAAATGCTAAGATTTTGAACAACAGACTCTGGTTTTCATAAAATGTGTGACTGATATCTGTTTTGTAACGCCTGGCAGGTTAATTGTACAAATGTCATATTGATGTTGTTTCTGAAAGCATGTACACAAACAAACAAAACAAAAGTTAAAAATTATTCAGTAGAAGTACCACCTAAGATACGAAGCCTTAGTAGGTTTTCACTGTGAGACTTGAATTTTAAAAAGCAGATTTGGAGTTGCATGACATTAACTTTAACTTTACATATTGATTGTAAATATGTGTTCACATTTAAAAAAAGTCAAATTAAAAAAAAAATGAATAAGCTATTATATCTCTGGATTCTTCTTAAAAAATCAATAAATTTTTGTTAGATCTTTACACTCTTTAATTCCTAACGTTTCGGCTTTATCGGCCTTCTTCAAAGGCAAGAAGAAATTTACGCTACATTCCTTGTGATGCTTTTCAGTTCACTATCTTGGTTATGACATTGTTGATTATGGCGTCACCTTAGGCGACGTCGCAATCAACGTAACGTCATTTTGGCGCACTCTACTTCAGTTTGGCTTAAAATTGGATGTTTAGACCTGCTACCCACACATATGTATACATACTCAAAGATTAATAACAAAAAAAATCCACAAGCTTTACAAGGGGGAAACACTAGGATTCCTGTTTGCTTCTCTGGAGGATGCAGCTATTCAACTGCGGTCTACTGTTCAAAGGAAAGAATTTGCTCCCATGGGGATAAATTCCCTCACTGAAGAATCGACCCCCTCTGAGAATATCAAAGACTCTTATCCGTCTCCAAATTTTTGAGGACTAAAGCGAACATAATCAATTCCTGTTAGCCGCCCAGGAGGACTTAGCTATGTGAATGGGTCCCACTCTTCAAGGGTAGAATTTGCCCCCAGGGGGCAGCCAATTCCTTCCCTGAAGAGCTGACCCTTCCCGAGAATGAAGGCTAAAGAAAGGAAAAGAATAATAGATCAACTTTAATAGAGAGTATAACCATCCCACTTTTCAAAGAGTGGATCTGCTCCAAGGGGAGCAAATTCATTACTTGAATAATCGACCCTCTTCGAGAGCAAAGGGTAACAACATTCACCATGGCCAGCTTCTCCGAAGAATATAGTTCTTTAAATTGGGCCCGCTCCAGGTGAAATGAATTTCCCCCGGGGGTAAATTTCCTCCCTGAAGATCTCTGACATCATCTTAGAAGAGAAGCAAACCAAGTGGAAAAATAAATGGAAAATAATAGTAGTTGTTCCCCGACTCTCCCTCGTTCTTCCCCCCCCCCCCCACCCCCCGAAAAAATTATAAAGAAACTGCCTTCCAGTCTCAATATTCTGACCACAGTCCCCATCACATTGTGACTTAATATTCAGTCCATATGGCATTCTTGTCTTCAGTCTCCGTATCCATCCGAATTAAAGGAATTAAAGTGTGTAAACATCTAACAAAAAAAAGAGTAAGAATGATAAGAGTAATTGTAAATAAAATGTAAATAAATTACATGTACAAATGATAATTAAAATAAAATGCTAAAAAATAAATTATAATAATACATTATTTAAAACGTTCTGACTGATAAATGAAGCAAATTCCACAATGGAGTCCCAGATAAGCTTGACTGAGTCGACTAGAAGAGCTCTTTTGAAATTATTATCAGTTAACCACTCGAGGTAATTATTTTCGGGAGGCCAATTTCTGCTTCTCAGAATCTGCGCATTAAACGGATACAAATTCCTTCCCTTAATAGTTGGCCCTATTTTGAAAGATCTACGTCATCTAGGGAAGCAAAAGAGAAGTGAGCCGCGACACGAGAAAACCAACAATGTGGTTGTGCACCCTGCGCAGACTCGGATCAGCCAGGGCATCCGCCAGGTCTGGTCAGACTCTTCGCTAAGTGCTTAAAGGGTAGCTAAGGGACTGAGCTACCCCCATGCGGACAGCGAAGACTCTGATCAGACTGGGCGGATGCCCAGGCTGATCTGAGTTTGCGTTGGGAGCACAACCACATTGTTGCTTTTCTCGTGTCGCGGCTCAAGTCACGAAAGCTGTTTGAAGTTCTTAAAATGGCGGACACTCATGGAAATGTAGCCATACATATTCTGCACTAGTCATTTGTGCAACGGTCCCTCTTGCGCCGGAGGATAGGAAACATGTTGTTCTTTCAACACGCAGAACCATCGTAAATGTTCTGTACGGCAGGGGGAAGCTCTGCCAACAGCTCCGTCCAAATTCTGACAGGTTAAAGTGCAAACGTGCATGCCCGTTTCGCCTTGAAATCAAAAGCCCTGCTGATCCAAAGCACTGCGGGAATGGTGTTGAAGTAAAACCACTGCATGGTATTCAAGTCCTCTATGACCGTGCTATCCACGGTCTGACGGGAGCCGTGGTTACATACGACTAGTGTTTTGACCGAATATAATATGTTACAAACTTTGTTCACAGACTTAACACAAAATGAGGAACATGTAGTCAAAACATAAAAATGGCATCTCCCCTGGCAGTGTACCAATTTACCATTAACTACTGCGTTTAAGATGTAATTATCAACGTGTTCGATACCAAATGAGCCATGTCCAGTTCAAAATGGCTGACAACAGAACAGTTTGTGTTTTGCTACAATTGGCTTGACTTATTATCTTAAAATATGTATTCATACTTACTCCTACACTGAGCCGCCGTCATATTCACCGCCTCTCTGCTCCTCCTCTCCATTTCTAACCTTTTTTTTTGTCAATATAATTTTATGGAGACATCTTAGTATACGTATTGCGTTTCTAGGGTAAACATTTAATTGAAAATTTCCATAAAAGCTAAAAATAGAATACAAGTCAACAAAGGTAAAACGAAACTAATTTGCTTCCGTGTTGATACTAAAGTTGTTTGACCTATTCCAACGCACTCGCCTGTTCCGGCGTCTTTTGATTCTCCGACGTTCAACAAAGTCCGGCAAAATATTCTTATGGACATTCTAGTCAACACTCACATGAATATCAGTTTTCTATGCACAAACATAAGCGTTCGATATTGGAAATAAATCGACATGGGCGTCACGAGGAAGAGGGGTAGGGGCTGAACAAGACCCTGCCTACACACGAGAAATATTAAATAAAAATGGCATGTCCGAAGCTATAAACCTAAACGGATATTTATTAAACTGCGAGAAGCAGATTTTAGCAGGAAAAAATATTAGTTTTGCTATATTTACGTTTAGCGATCAGGACCATCTTAAAGGCTGCTATGCGCACCATAATAGATACCAGTCGGAACGAAGTTAGAGGCTATTCGTGACACAAATAGATGCCAGGGCCAGTTTAGATGCCAGGTCAAGTTTAGATGATGTACATACATCTTCTATTTCGACCATATAACCAAACCTTAGTCCACTTGGTTTATTTGCCCATGCCTGGAACGCCAGGTAGGGTCTGTGGGGATGGGCGGCACGGCGGGCGTTTAAGTCTTGTATAAAATCGTGAAAAAAATCATACAAAATAAGACTAGAAAGGGATTCTCCTGAAATTTGCAGCAGATTTTCAAAGAAATATAAGATTCCTGTAATGATCCGGTGAAGTGGGGCGTTTGTGTGTGTGTGGGGGGGGGGGGGGGGGGGGGGGGAGGAGTTTAGGGCGATGGCGCTGATTATAACTTCCAGTGCCGGGGCGTACTACTTATTTGGACAAAAATAGGGCAAGTCCTACTGTGTTTGCAGTAGGTGCGGGTGGGGTTGTCTTGTATTATTCTTATCTCATCTATCATTTCTCTTTCTTTCTCCCCCTCTCTGGGAGACGGTCCGATATAGTCTGAAACACTTTCTCAAAGAACTGTTGAATCCAAACCAACCAACCAACCAAAAATATCCTGTAATATTTTGCCCTTCGGGCTATCTGCCCATGACACAGAATAGAAAGATAAAAAAAATCAAAGCATAAAAAGTCCCTGTGATGAAAAAAAAAATTCATTCCAAGGGCGCTTTCTGCCCATAAGCTGTATACATATATATATATATAAAATATATATATATATATATATGATCGAAGGTGCGCAGACTGATCTGAGTAATCCCTGTACTCAAGCAAGGTTGTTTAAGATGGATGGATGGATGGATGAATGGATGACTTGCGATTTTACGTCCTTTTCAACAGTATTTCAGTCATATCAGGACGAAGGGACGATGATAATGAAAGGCTGTATAACATGGAACCCCGTTTACAGTAGGAAAATTTTCACCTCGAGCGGGGCACGAACCCGGTCCACTAGATCAGTAGGCCAGCGCTTAACCCACTGAGCTACCGGGGCTCCCTGCTGTTTAAGAGGGAACTCGCGGGTTCATTGACATAGATTTTCGTCAGTGACGTTATCTGTGTAGATTGCAAAATATCACTTTAAACTCCCTACATCTGGTCTGAATATTTCCTGCTGGGACAAGCCTTTTAAGACAACGCATCTTGTAAGTCGCATAGACACAGATTTCTGCGCCACGACACCCTTTCGAACTTTCGAGGCGTTCGCCTAAATTCCGTATTCTACGAAACGTTCCCAGCAAGCACATAACATCAAAATGACGTCGTAATGACGTCGATGCGACGGCATTACGTCGCATCGACCATTGCATCGACGTCAGTACGACGTCACTACGACGTCATTACGACGTCATGTGTTTGCTGGCTTGTATTCGATAAAGTTGTTTTCTACCGTGGAAATGGCGTGCATCCCGCAGAAGCAATATTGACATCAACAGCGCAGAATACTGACACTGGTTCTTTACCAGAGTTTTTAAATAGGCCATGCACAGGACCATGATTTTGCGGTAGACTTTAGATGAATGGATACGCTTTAAGGGGAAGCAACTGTTCCATTTTCAATTTTGCTTTCCGTATCAACGTCTCAGTGAGGGCCACCTCTTAAAAGAAGGAACTTGCTCCTTTATTAGCGATTTCTAATACCAAGAGAGTAGACCCCTTTTTGGAACGGTTTCGTCCTCAAGTGAAGTAATAAGTCGCAAAAGTTCTCTCCCTTGGCAAAAATGGCAGAAAATCGTGCAGCTGTACCGATACGTCTGTGCGGAGGATCTAACATCAAGCCTTTCTTCCAGACACATTTGAGCCGCGACACGACAAAACCAACAAAGTGGTTTCGCACCCAACTCAGACTCAGATCAGCCTGGGTATCCGCCCAGACTGATCATAGTCTTCCCTGTCTGCATGGAGGTAGCGTGGGCCCATAGATACCATTTAAGCGCCTAGAAAAAGACTGATCAGACTGGGCGGATGCCTAGGCTGATCTGAGTCTGCGCTGGGCGCACAACCAGTTTGTCGTTTTTTTTTTCATTTTCTATGTCTGAAGGGAGGTGCAAAAGACAGAAAAGTGACTACAACAAAAGTTCATTTCTAAATAGAACTTATTCAGTATCGGGGAAAGCCCGAAAACTTGTTTACCAGATTCTTGTGACATAGATGTCATAAATCAGAATTTGAAATATTCTGAATGAGGTCATCATTTGGATGAAATAGACAGTAGTTGACACTCATTTCATGCGAGAGAAGAAAATTAACTGAGGTGTCAGTTGCATGTTTAACGCTATCTTTTAGTTCATGTTTGAAAGACATGAGAGCACCTTTTATTCTGTGCTTCACATTTTGTATTTTAATGGATACACGTGTTGTATCCTTTTTCATGTCAAACAATAGTGGTGCAGTGAAGGGATGACACCAGAATCCTTATTAACTGGGCGCCCGGCAATAGCGGGCCATCAAATTTATGTAACATATTAGCCTGCGAAGCCGCTTGAGTATTCTGATTCTGAGGCTTCGCTTATTGGATTAAACGTGTGCGAATCTTGGTCTGAAAATATATTTTGCAAATAGTGGAGCCTCAGAGCAGAGTGCGCGAATATGAGTCCGGGCTGTTTTCTGGCCTGGGATCCATTAAGGGCGTACATGTCTTTCACAAGGATAGCTGAAATTTAATACTGTCTATCAATGCTTGGATCAACTAATTTGGCAGTTTTCCTTATTTGACATACCAGCCTTGCTTGATACGGTATCAGTACATCTTGTTCTCAGGGTTTGGCCTAGATTAGTAAACAATTCGACGAGAAGAACGGAGTTGGGTGGAGGGGAGTGGACTCTTCTGTCCTTATAAACTGGATAAGTCCATTTGCCAAGTAAGGGGTGTCTGGTTTAGTTTATTTTAATCACTCTTATTTTGAGGAGAAATACCAATTTGTCTTTTGCAGAAAGTGCAGACCCTGATCAGACACAGCGGTTTGCGGCGTCGGATCCTGGTCTGCAGTTCTTGCCAATGTCCTGTTTATTGGACACTTGGCATAATGGGTTAAGTTCAAATGAAGGTACCCACTGGGCACACATGGTTGCATCAACCTTGAAGCAGCCTTGATTCAACGTCAAAGACGTTGAATCAAAGTTGACTCAAGGTTGTTTCAACCTTGTGTGCCTGCAGGGTAAATGACTGGCGCAATTAATAAAGGAAATCCTTCTTTCTAGTAAACGCATAACCATAATGCCCATGTATACATTTAAACCGGAGGATACAGACATTAGCATTAATCAAATTAATTTATATATTACTGTTTGTTTTCTTAGTTTTGTGTTTGTAAATCTCCAGTTTTGGCATTTGTTGGATAAAGCGGATAATTCCGACTCCAATTACACAACCGCAACTAGCCTATGACGACTTGTAATTATCAAGTTGAATCAAACTGGCTGGCTTGAAACTGGTATAAAATTGAAAACAGTGCCCTGATCAGACTTCCCCCTTCTATGAGCAGTCTTATCTGGGTTTGCAATGCATGTTCAGACACATTTGCCTCAATATTAGTTCGTGGAACATAAGTACAGCTAGACGTCTGTTAAAGCTGCTTCATTGGCAGAAACTATGCTGTAACAAAACAAAAGATGCCTTACGACGTAGGCGACCATCGGCGTATCAGATCAATATGGGCAACTGCTTTAGGTTAATTTTTAGCTCACCTGAGCCTTTAGGCTCATAGGTGAGCTTATAGTATAGCCAGACATCCGTCGTCCGTCCGTCCGTCCGTCGTCGGTCCGTCCGTCGTCCGTCGTCAACATTTTCAAACATCTTCTCCTCTGAAACCACTTGGCCGATTGAAGCCATATTTTATATGGAGCCTACCTAGGTCGGGGGAACGAAAGTTTGTTCGGAGTATCTGGGTCACATGACCAAGATGGCCGCCACGCCCATATATGGTAAAAACCCTTCAAAAATCTTCTTCTCCAGAACCAAATGGCCTATGCCCTTGAAACTTGGTATGTAGCATCGGACATGCCGGCCCATCATAGTTTGTACAAATCATGACCTTGCGTTGACCTTGACCTAATTTACGGCATGGTCAACTTTGGTACGTTAGGCTTTTATATGAGAAAAACGCTTAAACAGTGGATTTCTCAGTAACTATTTAAGTTTAAGGAACAATACTTTGTATACATGGTCCACTAAATGATCAGATGAAGATATATGTCACTAAAGGTCAAGGTCATTCCGTCGGACCATCCGTCGTCAAGATTTTCAAACATCTTCTCCTCTGAAACCACTGGGCCGATTGAAGCCAAATTTCATATGGAGTCTCAGCGGGATGGGGGAACGAAAGTTTATACCCGGGGACTGGGTCACTGACCAAGATGGCCGCCATGTCCATATATGGTAAAAACCCTTCAAAAATATTCTTCTCCAGAACCAAAAGGCCTATGACCTTGAAACTTGGTATGTAGCATCGGGCATGACGGCGCATCATAGTTTGTACAAATCATGACCTTGCTTTGACCTTGACCTAATTTACGACATAGTCAACTTTGGTACATTAGGCTTTAATATTGGAAAACGCTTAAATAGTGGATTTCTCAGAAACTATTTAAGTCTAAGGTACAATACTTGGTATACATGGTCGACTAAATGACCTGATGAAGATATTATGTCACTAAAGGTCAAGGTCATTCCGTCGGATCATCCGTCTTCAAGATTTTCAAACATCCTCTCCTCTGAAACCACTGGGCCGATTGAAGCCAAATTTCATATGGAGTCTCAGCGGGATGGGGGAACGAAAGTTTATACCCGGGGTCTGGGTCA
The DNA here is from genome assembly GCA_963989385.1 of Ctena decussata. NCBI lineage: Eukaryota > Metazoa > Mollusca > Bivalvia > Lucinida > Lucinidae > Ctena > Ctena decussata. Next base: position 14,212 of record CAXDIV010000048.1, read on the forward strand.
CATGACCAAGATGGCCGCCATGTCCATATATGGTAAAAACCATTCAATAATATTCTTCTCCCGAACCAAAAGGCCTATGACCTTAAAACTTGGTATGTAGCATCGGGCATGACGGCGCATCATAGATTGTACAAATGATGACCTTGCTTTGACCTTGACCTAATTTACGGCATAGTCAACTTTGGTACATTAGGCTTTAATATTGGAAAACGCTTAAATAGTGGATTTCTCAGAACTTATTTAAGTCTAAGGTACAATACTTGGTATACATGGTCGACTAAATGACCTAATGAAGATAATATGTCACTAAAGGTCAAGGTCATTCCGTCGGACCATCCGTCTTCAAGATTTTCAAACATCCTCTCCTCTGAAACCACTGGGCCGATTGAAGCCAAATTTCATATGGAGTCTCAGCGGGGTGGGGGAACGAAAGTTTATACCCGGGGTCTGGGTCACATGACCAAGATGGCCGCCATGCCCGTATATGGTAAAAACCCTTCAAAAATCTTCTCCTCCAGAACCAAAAGGCCTATGACCTTGAAACTTGGTATATAGCATCGAGCATGCCGGCCCATCATAATTTATACAAATCATGACCTTGCGTTGACCTTGACCTAATTTACGGCATCGTCAACTTTGGTACGTTAGGCTTTTATATTGGAAAACGCTTAAACAGTTGATTTCTCAGAAAATATTTAAGTCTAAGGTACAATACTTGGTACACATGGTCGACTAAATGACCAGATGAAGATATTATGTCACTAAAGGTCAAGGTCATTCCGTCGGACCATCCGTCGTCAAGATTTTCAAACATCTTCTCCTCTGAAACCACTGGGCCGATTGAAGCCAAATTTCATATGGAGTCTCAGTGGGATGGGGGAACGAAAGTTTATACCCGGGGTCTGGGTCACATATCCAAGATGGCCGCCATACCCATATATGGTAAAAACCCATCAAAAATCTTCTTCTCCAGAACCAAAAGGCCTATGACCTTGAAACTTGGTATGTAGCATCGGGCATGACGGCGCATCATAGTTTGTACAAATCATGACCTTGCGTTGACCTTGACCTAATTTACGGCATCGTCAACTTTGGTACGTTAGGCTTTTATATTGGAAAACGCTTAAACAGTGGATTTCTCAGAAAATATTTAAGTCTAAGGTACAATACTTGGTATACATGGTCGACTAAATGACCAGATGAAGATATTATGTCACTAAAGGTCAAGGACATTCCGTCGGACCATCCGTTGTCAAGATTTTCAAACATCTTCTCCTCTGAAACCACTGGGCCGATTAAAGCCAAATTTCATATGGAGTCTCAGTGGGATGGGGGAAGAAATTTTATACCCGGGGTCTGGGTCACATGACCAAGATGGCCGCCATACCCATATATGGTAAAAACCCTTCAAAAATCTTCTTCCCCAAGAACCGAAAGGCCTATGACCATGAAACTTGGTATATAGCATTGGGCATGCGGGCCCATCATAGTTTATACAAATCATGACCTTGCGTTGACCTTGACCTAATTTACGGCTTGGTCAACTTTGGTACGTTAGGCTTTTATATGGGAAAATGCTTTAGCGGTGGATTTCTCAGAAAATATTTAAGTCTAAGGTACAAATAAGGTACAATACTTGGTATACATGGTCGACTAAATGACCAGATGAAGATATTATGTCACTAAAGGGTAAGGTCATTCCGTCGGACCATCCGTCGTCAAGATTTTCAAACATCTTCTCCTCTGAAACCACTGGGCCGATTGAAGCCAAATTTCATATGGAGTCTCAATGGGATAGGGGAACGAAATTTTATACCCAAAGTCTGGGTCACATGACCAAGATGGCCGCCATGCCCATATATAGTAAAAACCCTTCAAAAATCTTCTTCTCCGGAACCAAAAGACCTATGACCTTGAAACTTGGTATGCAGCATTGGGCATGCGGGCCTAACAGAGTATATTCAAATGATGACCTTGCGTTGACCTTGATCTAATTTACGGCATCGTCAACTTTGGTACGTTAGGCTTTTATATTGGAAAACGCTTAAACAATGGATTTCTCAGAAAATATTTAAGTCTAAGGTACAATACTTGGTATACGTGGTCGACTAAATGACCAGATGAAGATACATGTCACTAAAGGTCAAGGTCATTCCATCGGACCATCCGTCATCACGATTTTCAAACATCTTCTCCTCTGAAACCACTGGGCCGACTGAAGCCAAATTTCATATGGAGTCTCAGTTGGATGGGGGAACGAAAGTTTGTACCCGGGGTCTGGGTCACATGACCAGGATGGCCACCATGCCCATATATGGTAAAAAAACTTTCAAAAATCTTCTTCTCCAGAAAAGGCCTATGACCTTGAAACTTGGTATGTAGCTTTGGGCATGCGGGAAAATGCTTATATAGTGGATTTCTCAGAAACTATTTAAGTCTAAGATACAATATGTGGTATATATGGTCAACTAAATGACCAGAGGAAGATATTATGTCACTGAAGGTCAAAGTCATTTTGTCGGTCTGTCCGTCATCAAGATTTTCAAACATCTTCTCCTCTGAAACCACTGGGGAGATTGAAACCAAATTTCATATGGTGTCTCAGTGGGATAGGGGAACTAAAGTTTATACCGGGGGGCTGGGCTACATGACCAAGATGGCCAACATGCCCATATATGGTAAAAACCCTTCAAAAATATTCTTCTCTAGAACCAAAAGGCCTATGACCTTGAAACTTGGTATGTATAACCGGGGTCTGGGTCACATGACCAAGATGGCCGCCATGCCCATATATGGTAAAAACCCTTCAAACATATTCTTCTCCAGAACCAAAAGGCCTATGACCTTGAAACTTGGTATGTGGCATGCTGGCCCATCATAGTTTATACAAATCATGACCATGCGTTGACTTTGAATTAATTTACGACATGGTCAACTTTGGTACGTTAGGCTTTTATATGGGAAAACGCTTATACAGTGGATTTCTCAGAAACTATTTAAGTCTAAGGTACAATACATGGTATATATGGTCAACTAAATGACCAGATGAAGATATTATGTCACTGAAGGTCAAGGTCATTTTGTCGGTCTGTCCGTCATCAAGATTTTCAAAACATCTACTCCTCTGAAACCACTGGTCTGATTGAAGCAAAATTTCATATGGAGTCTAAGTGTGATCAGGGAATAAAAATTTGTTCTCAGGGGCTTGACCAAGATGGCCGCCATGCCCGTATATGGTAAAAACCCTTCAAAATCTTCTTCTCCAGAACCAAAAGGTGTATGACCTTGAAACTTGGTATGTAGCTTTGGGCACTCAAGCCCATCATAGTTTATACAAATGATCGTGTGTTGACCTTGACCTAATTTATGACACTGTCACATTTGGTACATTATGTAGTCTTTTATATGGGAAAATGCTTAAACAGTGGATTTTTGAGAAACTATTTAAGTCTAAGGTGCAATATTTGGTATATATGGTTGACTGTTATGAATATGGTGTTTAAGTTGGTGTAAATATTTTCTTTTACCATGACTTTGCAGTTTTTAGATGTTTACTTGGTTTGAAATAAACAAGTTGTTTACATTGTACTTTAGAACATTCTGGAATAACTATTTTTAGTACTGAGAAAATATTAGACCTTTCTGTTGTAAACATTAAGAATCTTCTGGTATGAAATTATGTCAGAATTGAGTACTTTTTTGGTAAGATCTATTTTTGGTCAGTTCCGGAATGTTCCTAGATATTATATAAAGAGGACAGATTTTCATTTAGATGATCTTTGTATGAAAACTTTCACCAGTCTATAGTAAAATAAGTTATACTGGAATTTAAATATATTGAATGTGGAAATATTCATGTGCTCATACATACTTTATCTTCTGGGATCAGAAATTATTAAAGGACTTGTGTTTTAAATTCTGAGGGACATTCAGACAAAAATAAGGTATCGTTAATTACATATTTTCTTGATTAATTAATGACTGTTTTATTTTGATGTACAAGTAAATAAATTTTGTTAAGTTTAAAAACAGGCTTGTTGCTGGTTTACTTCGATCTTTTTGTTACCTCCGCCAGGTCGTAACAAATTGGGGGCTCGAGTCCGGGATTGAAATTTCTAGTGCATCAAATAATTCTGAATTATAAAAAAAAAAAAAAAGCTTTCACTGTTATTCAAACAAGTAAAGCCAGCAAAAAGCAACCATGTCTTTTGATCTCAATGAATTCATTGCTGCGCCTTCTCAGGAGCTGTTGAACTTGGCCAAAAAGACAGATTTATTGGATATTGCAGCACATTATGAATTATCTTCAGTCAAAAGGTCTATGTTAAAACATGAAATTAAGAATATTTTGATTCAGTTCTTTGTTGATGAAGAAATTTTTGATTCCTCTGCAACCTCTCACATTCTTGTCACTCAGACAGATTTGCAGATGAGAGAATTAGAAATTCAGAGACAACTTGAAATAGAAAAAATAAGGTTAGAGCATGAGGAAAGAATTAGGCTTGAAACATTAGAAAGAGAAGAAAGGTTGCAGAGGCGAAAATTAGAGCAAGAAAAAGAAAGACTAGAACATGAAAAACTGAAGTTAGAAAAGGAGGAACGAGTTGAAATAGAAAAGAGAAATTAAAATTTGAAAAAGAAGAAAAAGAAAGAGAAAGACAATTTCAGATTAGAATGAAAGAAATGGAAATGCAAGAAAAGACCATATCAAAGTCTTTGCCTTTGGACTCTAAAAAAGTTTTTGATGTTACCAAACACATCAGACTTGTTCCTCCATTTCAAGAAAAAGAAGTTGATAAATATTTTCTTCACTTTGAAAAAGTAGCTGAAAATTTGAAATGGCCAAAAGAGCATTGGACTTTGCTTCTTCAGAGCGTTGTGATCGGCAAGGCTCGCGAAATTTATACTCAACTTTCTCTTGAGCAGAGCTCAGATTATGACAAAGTAAAAGAAGTTATTCTTAAGGCTTATGAGTTGGTCCCTGAGGCTTACAGGCAGAAATTTAGGAACTGTAGAAAAGAAAATGACAAAACTTATGTTGAATTTGCTAGGACAAAAGAGCAGTTATTTGATAGGTGGAGCTCATCAAAGAAAGTGGGCTCTGATCATGGTAAACTTAGACAGCTCATGCTTGTTGAGGAGTTTAAAAGGTGCATTAATTCTGACATTAAATCATTTTTAGATGAAAAAGAAGTCGAAACGTTAGAGGGAGCAGCTCGTTTGGCTGATGATTATGCTTTAACTCATAAGACTTCTTTTGTGCACAAGCCTTTTCCTAAAAAGACCTTTTTCCCTCAGTCAGGTCCAAAATTCAGTCCCAGTAATCCATCTGGCAATTCCAGTCCCTCATATACTCCAAAACCAAAACCCCCTGGTGAAAACAAAGGTCAAAATCCCTTATCTCAGCCTATTTGTAATTATTGTAAGCAAACGGGACATATAATTTCTGAATGCTTACTTTTAAAGAGGAAGAGAGAAAAACAAGAGGGTCCAAAACCCACAGGTCTTACCTCTTTAGTTTTACGGTCAATGCCACAGTCTTGTGTTCAGGATCAAATTCCTATTCATGCCAAAATTTCTGAGACTGATTCTGTTATGGAGGTTTATGAACCATTCTTATCAGAAGGTTTTGTGTCACTAAATTGTGACTTTGCCCAGTCTACCCCTATTACTATCTTACGAGATACTGGAGCTTCTCAATCCCTTATTTTGGCAGATACCCTGCCATTTTCCGAGAAGACTTCTTCTGGGACAAGTGTCCTTATTCAGGGTGTAGAATGTGGATTTGTTAGTGTACCGCTTCATAACATTTATTTGTCCTCAGACTTAATTTCTGGTCCAGTGGCTGTTGGTATTAGACCTTCATTACCTTTTAAAGGTGTTCACTTATTGTTAGGCAATGACCTAGCAGGAGATAAGGTTGTGGTTAATCCACTTTTGACCAACACTCCTTGTGTTGATCAACCACCTGACCCCATTGAGCAGGAAATTCCTGACCTTTACCCCTCGTGTGCTGTCACTAGGGCTATGGCAAAGAAAGCCATATTGAATGATAGGAATCAGGACATTGATTTAACTGATACTTTTATAGGTCAGTCTTTTAATGATGAGATTTCAAAATCTCTTTCACCCAGCCTGTCTGACATGCAGACAGACTTTACTCACATCTCATCTGTGTCCAACCCAGATCACTCTCCTTCATTTTCAAATGACCAAGGTAATGACCTGCTGTCAAGGTCACAGCTTTGCAAAGAACAACACAGTGATCCTGAGATCTCACCTTTATTTGAAAGGGTTTTAGATGAGAATGACATGTCCCAGGTTCCTGTTTGCTATTATGTCAAAAATGACATTTTGATGAGAAAATGGCGTCCTCCTGATGTCTCAGCAGAAGACGAGTGGACTGTTAACCACCAAATTGTGGTTCCAAGGGTTTATCGGCCTGAAATTTTAAACTTAGCTCACGAAACTCCCTTGTCAGGTCATTTAGGTGTAAACAAGACCTATCACAAGATTCTTAATCATTTCTACTGGCCAGGGTTAAAATCGGATGTTTCTAAACATTGCAAATCTTGCCATACATGTCAAATGGTAGGAAAACCTAATCAAACTATCCCTAAAGCCCATTTGCAGCCAATACCTGCATTTGAGGAACCTTTTAGCAGAATAATTATTGATTGTGTAGGTCCTTTACCCAAAACAAAGTCAGGTTGTGAATATCTTTTGACCATAATGTGTGCTTCCACACGTTTCCCAGAAGCCATTCCACTTAGGAATATCAAGACAAAGACCATAGTTAAGGCTCTTGTGAAGTTTTTCACATTTGTAGGTCTCCCTAAATCTGTCCAGTCAGATCAAGGATCTAATTTTATGTCAGGAATATTTCAGCAAGTGATGCATGAATTAGGCATTAAGCAATATCGGTCATCAGCATATCATCCTGAAAGTCAAGGTGCCTTAGAACGATTTCATCAAACGCTGAAAAACATGATCAGATCTTACTGCTTTGACACTGAAAAGGATTGGGATGAAGGCATTCATTTCCTGTTATTTGCAGCTAGGGAATCTGTACAAGAATCTCTTGGTTTCAGCCCATTTGAGCTTGTATTTGGTCACACAGTTCGTGGACCACTGAAACTTTTGAAAGAGAAATTTCTTTCTGATGATAACAGTTCTTTGAATTTGCTTCAGTATGTTTCTGACTTCAATAACAGATTGTCAAAAGCCTGTGAAGCTGCTCGGTACAATCTAAAATCAGCTCAAAACAAAATGAAATTTCATTATGATGAAAATGCCAGGGAAAGAAATTTTAAACCTGGAGAGAAGGTACTTGCTCTTTTGCCAATTCCTGGCAGACCTCTGCAGGCCAGATATTACGGCCCTTACACTGTTGACAAAAAGCTCAGTGATGTAAATTATATTATCAACACACCTGGGAGGCGCAAGGATAAACAGTTATGTCATATTAATATGTTGAAAAAGTACATTGATAGGGATAATTCAGTTGTTTCACCAATAAGCGTAGTAAATTCTGTCCCTCAAGAGCAATCTGAAATGGACTCTGAGGATATGAACTTTATAAAATCTGATCCCTCATCATCAAAACTCCAGAATTCTGACATCTTAAAGGATCTCGACCAGAAACTGTCACACCTGGATCCAGTCAAGAGACTTGAACTGAAACAGTTAATTCTTGAATATGAGCACTTATTTCCGGACATTCCAACCAGGACTGACAGAATCTTTCATGATGTTGACATTGATGGCGCAAAGCCTGTGAAGCAACATCCTTATCGAATGAACCCTGTGAAGCAACAGTATCTCAGGGAAGAAATTAAATATTTGCTGGAAAATGATTTTATAGAACCAAGTCAAAGTGACTGGAGTTCTCCTTGTATTCTGGTGCCAAAACCTGATGGAACTTTTCGCATGTGTACAGACTATCGAAAAGTTAATTCTGTGACTAAAACGGATACATTTCCAATCCCACGTATTGATGACTGTATTGATCAAATTGGACAAGCCAAATATGTTACTAAATTTGATCTTCTGAAAGGATTTTGGCAAATTCCTTTGACAGACAGAGCTAAGGAGATTTCGGCATTTGTTACACCAGATGGACTCTATCAGTATAAGGTTATGCCATTTGGTATGAAAAACTCTCCAGCAACGTTTCAGAGACTTATAAATAGCTTGACATCTGATCTGGGTGGTTGTAAAGCATACATCGACGATGCAATCATTTTCAACGATGAATGGAAACTACATCTACAGACTATCAGAGAATTCTTTCAAAGACTTAGTGATGCAAAATTGACAATCAATTTAGCAAAAAGTGAATTCTGTCACGCAAATTTGACATTTCTAGGACATGTTGTGGATCAAGGTCAGGTAAAACCTGTAGAAGCTAAAGTGGAGGCTATCTCGGATTTTCCTGTACCTACATGCAAGAGACAACTGGTGCGCTTTCTTGGTATGGCAGGATATTATAGGAAGTTCTGTAACAACTTCTCTGTAATTGCAGAACCCTTGACAAATTTGCTGTGTAAAGGAAAGAAATATATTTGGAATGAAGACTGTCAAAAGTCCTTTGATAAGCTTAAGGCCATACTTAAGAGTGCTCCAGTTCTCTTAGCACCAGACTTCAACAAAGCATTTAAAATGGCGGTAGATGCTAGTGACGTTGGTGCAGGCAGTGTTTTGATTCAAGAAGATAATGATGGTGTGGATCACCCTGTTTGTTACTTTTCTAAGAAGTTCAACAAACATCAGAGAAATTACTCTACTATTGAAAAAGAGTGTTTATCTCTCATCCTTGCTCTTCAGCAATTTGAAGTGTACTTATCTTCTTCAGCCACACCAATTGTTGTCTTCAGTGATCACAATCCACTGACCTTCATTCATAAAATGAAGAACAAAAATCAGCGGTTACTCAGGTGGAGTCTCATGTTGCAGGAGTACAATCTTGACATCAGACATATCAGAGGAAAAGATAATATTATCCCGGATGCACTTTCAAAAGCCTAAATTTGGCTATTACTACATGATGTCTGGATTAGTACTGATATATATACAGTGTATATGCATTAAACTTAATTTTGTTTCACAATTGGTCATATGGCAAAAGAAAGCTTTATTTCATAAAACTTTCTTTTCCTTGAAGAGGGGAAGTGTTATGAATATGGTGTTTAAGCTGGTGTAAATATTTTCTTTTACCATGATTTTGCAGTTTTTAGATGTTTACTTGGTTTGAAATAAACAAGTTGTTTACATTGTACTTTAGAACATTCTGGAATAACTATTTTTAGTACTGAGAAAATATAAGACCTTTCTGTTGTAAACATTAAGAATCTTCTGGTATGAAATTATGTCAGAATTGAGTACTTTTTGGTAAGATCTATTTTTGGTCAGTTCCGGAATGTTCCTAGATATTATATAAAGAGGACAGATTTTCATTTAGATGATCTTTGTATGAAAACTTTCACCAGTCTATAGTAAAATAAGTTATACTGGAATTTAAATATATTGGATTTGGAAATATTCATGTGCTCATACATACTTTATCTTCTGGGATCAGAAATTATTAAAGGACTTGTGTTTTAAATTCTGAGGGACATTCAGACAAAAATAAGGTATCGTTAATTACATATTTTCTTGATTAATTAATGACTGTTTTATTTTGATGTACAAGTAAATAAATTTTGTTAAGTTTAAAAACAGGCTTGTTGCTGGTTTACTTCGATCTTTTTGTTACCTCCGCCAGGTCGTAACATGACTAAATGACCAGATGAAGATATTTGTCCTTAAAGGTCAAGGTCATTCTTTGACTTTTGTACAAGGTCACTGAGATTCTGTCACCCGTCAACATTTTCAAACATCTTCTCAGAGGCCACTAAGGTCAATTGAAGCCATATTTCATATGGAGCTTCACCGGTTTAAAGGAACCATAGTTTGTTCAGATGGTCTTGGTCACTTGACCAAGATGGCCACCATGCCCATATATGGTAAAAACTCTTCAAAAGTCTTTTTCTCAAGAACCGAAAGGCCTATAACCTTGAAACTTGGTACCGGTATGTAGCATTGGGCACTCAGGCCCATCATAGTTTATTCAAATGATTACTGTATTTCATATGGAGCTTTAATACTGGGTCAAAGGAATCAAAGTTTGTTCAGATGGTCATGGTCGTATGAACATGGTGGGTGCCACACCCATTTATGATAAAAACCATTCAGAAATCTTTGTCCAGAAACATAGGCCCAGTGACCTTGTGGCTTGGTATATAGAATTGGGACTCAACATTCATCCCCAAGGGAGGGGGCCCCTGCCCTGGTGCTATATACATGTATAAAAGCATGAAAATATATACCTGGACCAAGTGTCAGGTGAGCTACAGGACCATTAGTCCTCTGGTTTTTTTATGTCAGCAGATGCTCCTGACACTGACGTACATTACATACATACCACACATGCATGCTACGTGTGTATGCTTTTTCAGTTTCAACATTTGAACATACACACATACATATTTGCGTGCGTGCATTCTAGTGTGTGTGTGCGCGCGCGGGTGCTTGCCTGCCTGTCTGCCTACCTGACTGCCTACATACATACGCACGTACACACACTCATACAAACATACATACATACATACACTTACGTTTGTGCATGCCCGGATACACATATATTTACAACGTTGATATGACGCTGAGGCTGATCATTGGCCCTGTTAGTGACAGTCTGTATCTTGAATGCGTTGTTTGTTCCCTATTTCGTTGTCAGTATTTGAGTTATAGAATCAAGTTATTCTATTTGGAGAAGGGAGATACTGAAAGGGAAGTTTTGCTACGCATGCTGCTTATTTTATTTTGTTTCCAGACACGTCGTCAGTTTCTGTTGCTGTTTTATGTCAAAATGGTACTGATTTAAGGGCAGCTGCAAGGTCGTCGTCGACGGTCGAGCCATGGCCGGGCCACGCTTTCGGCCGAGCATATAATTGGCCATATCATGTTTGTTCAGCATCATTATCTTCTTTACCGCGTGATCAAAAATGTCATCGGTTCGCTAGAGCAATTTTCGACGAAGCACGTTGCAAAATAATAACACCGATGCACCTGCCGTCGGGTGTGGAAAATGCAAGTCTTGTCAAAATATTGCGAATTTAGTTTTTCTAATTCAACGCCAAACGTTCATTCCCAACGTAAGGTGTCCGATTTGAGGTTATTTAGTAGTATAGGGAAGAGGGGTTCTGGTGCAAAACCACTGGGGGCCCGCCCCACCCCCCTGGCGAGCCCCCAGGGGCGTCACCTGATTGGGTACCTCCGAGGCCAGTGGGGTTCTGGGACAAAACCCTGGCAGGCCCATCACCTGATTGGACACCGGCAGATACAGAGTGGGGATTCTGGTGCAAAAATTGCTGAGGCCGGCTCTCACCGCCCTGGCGGGCCCAGCAACTTTTGAGTTTTAGTAAAAAAAATGCTTATTTCATTTGCTGGCAAATAAAAAAGCCCCGTAGGTACGTTTCGGCTATACAGAGTAGGAGTTCTGGTGCAAAACATGAGGGGCCCACCCCCACCGACCCCACCGAGCAGTGTCCCCCCCCTTGGCGAGCCCCAGGTGCACCACCGGATTGGATTACCGAGCCCGTTATTAACCCTCCTGACCGACACCACAACTCGTGGCCCATCCCACCCCCTCGGTGGCTATTCTCACCCACCTGTCCCCCGGCGGCCCCCAATCTTTATTTGAAGAAATGTGTTTATCATTGTATACCCATAGGACGATGAGGGGAACACAAAATTGCAGCTGGTTGAAGGTTGGGTCTATAGGTGAGACCTGTGGAAAACGGTGCATGAGAGAGTTTTGTAAGCTACATAGTTACAGAATGCGCGGGGGTAGCATTTTACCAAAACCATGTAGAAAATGCGGGCGAGCCACACAGTCCGATGTAACGTAATGTGTTCCACATTAATGTACTTTCATATAGGTCAAGCACCTGTTAGTTGATTGCTATAAAATAGGTCTAACACCTGTAGATAATTGCTTATTTGATGTAGGTCAAACACATGCTCATTGTTATTCTACTGCTTACCTTAATTATCAATATATTTGATTCTTGAGATTAAGTTCGTGATTAGATATATCTAAACCTGAATATCAATGTTTGTGGCCTTTATTTAATATTAAAATATTCATAGAAATTGAGATTGAATACGATTTCCAATTACTCAAGTGTCAAATAAATCAGGTCAATCGTGACTTGTTTAGATATTTAGTCACGTAAATATATTAAAATATGAATATTAAGGAAAGTGAGCATGCTTTGTAATACCACAGGTGTGGGGGCCATGTACTTTCTTTATATGGTAAGATAGTTCTAAGTTTATAATACTTGTAATGGTTTCAATGTCTGTTAATAGTAACTTTCATCAGTGGATGAGTGAGAGTATAAAAGGAGGGTGCACGGGCTTGTTGGTCAGAACTATTATTAGAATTCGTTTCGGTTCTCACTTTCGAACTTTCGTACTTTCGAATACTCCTGTGGCAATGTTATCATGAAGAAGAATAAAATTACTGAAACTTTAAAAATGACTTCTTCTTAAAAACACAACGCGAATAAAGAGGACTTAACAAAGAAGGACTCTAGACTACGCAACAATACAAACAATTTTTGGTGCCGTGACCAGGATATTGGATTTACCAGAACTGTTTATCAACTTCAACTAATTTTCAACTTTTGAACTTTGACTTTTTGTGGAATTCTCCTCAGCTTCGTTAAGGAATATAAGGTAAGCCAAGTTTGATTTTTATCTCTCAGTTCACAAAAATGGCAGACGCAAACATTGCCAACGCTTTACAAAATTTGGCGGATGAAATGGGCAACGTTTATGTTCAATTGGGGGCCCAGGGAATCAGTAGCATAACAACTCCTTATGAGGGGGATCCCAAAAAGTATAAAGAGTGGGTAAAATCTATTGAAAAATACGCGGTATTAACAAACCTGGACAATGACAAAATTAAAAGGGTTGCGTATCAGTCTAGTCGGGGTCCGGTAAGTGACTTCATTAGGAGGTTCCAAGACAATCAACCACAAAGTTCGTGGAATGATCTCAAAACAGAACTGTCGAATCGCTTTTCCGAAGTAGTAGACGAACAGCATGCATACATGCTATTACGGAAAACACGACAAACACCAGGCGAGACCGTACAGGTCTATGCCGAAAAGTTAATTACTTTGTCAGAGGATGCCTTTCCGGGTCAACAAGGACCAGCTATACAAAGGCAACTGATAGACATTCTTCTTGATGGACTATTAGAAGGTCAACTCAAAATGAAAATTCTAAGAGAAAATCCCAACACGTTAGAAAGGGCTATTACTACAGCCACAAATGAACAAAACCTTAGGAAAAGATTCAGTTTAAGAACGCGTCATCATCTAATCCCTGAGGATGAACGCATGGAGGTTGACCATTATCGGCCGGCTTTTCGGTGCTACAAATGTAACCAAAAGGGGCATAAGGCTTAGGACTGTAGGGTCAAACCACAGGTCAATGCTGTAAAATATGGACCTGTGAACCAAAACAATGTAAAACAAGAACAAGTTTGTTGGTACTGTAGAAAAAAAGGACACTTTAAAAGAGACTGTAGAAAGAGACAAGCAGATCTGAATGGGGGAACCATAAGAGCTCATCAATTTACACAGAATAATCAGGAAAACTAGGATGCTCCTTTCGTAAAGAAGCCAACGGAAGGAGTTGTAAATTTCAGAAGAAAATTCAAGCTTTTTCTATAGCTTTAACAGGTAGTCCAAATTCAACTTTAATTCAAATTGGTAAAAATAAATATAGATCTCTCGTAGATTCTGGAGCCGAAGTATCAATGATGCATAGACGCATTTATAATTCATTTAAGAAAAAGCCTAAACTAGAAAAGAGACCAGCTAGGTTGCAATCAGTCAATGGTGGATTATTAAAAATTGACGGCTGTACATGTATTACCTTTAAGATAGGGGATACCAAAATTAAACAAACATTTTTGTCTCGCCATCAATTAACAGAAATTTCATACAAGGTAGAGATTGGCTGGTTCAAAATGGTGTTCGATTATACTTCGACTTGGGTTTCTTACGAATTGGTGAAACTACTGTACCTCTTGAAGAGGACATACATATAGCTTCTCTTGTACGATTAAGACCAAAGACTATTCTAAAACCACAGACGGCTACTATATGTTTAGAAAAAATTAAAGATACATCTGGATTTCCCAAATCAAAGCTCTATTCAGTCTGTGCAGTAGCAACTAGTTTAATTGGCTCTGAACCAGGTCTTATGGTTTCAAATTCACTATGTGAACTAGGTAAGGATAGGACATTACCAATTATGGTTGTTAATCAAACTAATCAGCCAATAAGGCTCTCAAAAAGGTGTATCATCGGAAAACTTGAGCCTGTTGAACCTGATAAAATAGGGGACATTAACAGTGTTGTTAATCAGTCAAAAGAGATTGAAACTTGTGAGTGGACGTCTGATGTAAATGTACCTGAAGAATATAGGTCAACAGTGGTAAATTTTCTTAAGAAACATAAAGATTTATTTGCAGCAAAAGACTCAGATCTTGGACACACCGATACGGTAAAAATGACTATAGATACTCAAGGTCATCGTCCCATAAAATTAAGACCATGTAGAACACCCATTAATAATAGGGAGGTAGTTGATAAGGCTGTTGATGAAATGCTAGAGGCAAATGTAATTCGTAGATCAAATTCACCTTGGAGTTTTCCAGTTGTGATAATTGATAAAAAAGATGGCCCAACACGATTCTGTGTTGATTTTAGAAAACTGAATCAGATTACAAAACCAAATTCTTATCCACTTCCTTTGATTGTTGACATCTTGGCTCTTTTGGGAAAAGCTAAATACTTTACGTCACTTGATTTAAAATCTGGATATTGGCAAGTTTTAATGGATGAATCTGACAAAGAAAAGACTGCTTTTGCCTGTCATAGAGGTCTCTTTGAATTCAATGTTATGCCTTTTGGATTAATGTCTGCTCGAGCTGTATTTCAAGAGCTAATGGCAATTGTTTTGCAAGGTCTTAGTCATTTTTCTACTGCATACCTTGATGACATTTTGATTTACAGTGAAACTTTTGAAGAACATTTGTCGCATATACAAACGGTATTTGATAGACTTAGAGAACATGGATTGAAACTGAAACTTAAGAAGTGTTCTTTCCTGCAGTCAGAAACAAATTACCTTGGGTTTATCATTAATAGTAAAGGAATAAGTCCAGATCCAAAGAAGGTTGAGGCTATTAAGACATTACCTACACCTACTTGTGTACGTGAGATTAGATCATTTATTGGTATGTGTTCCTATTACAGACGTTTTATTCCAAACTTTTCGGAAATAGCAGAGCCAGTTGTAGCCCTTACACGAAAACATGCACGATTTAAATGGACAGAAGAGTGTGAAAATGCTTTCGAGTATTTAAAACAAAGTCTGACAGTGGTTCCATTGTTGGCATATCCTGATCCAAATACATGTAAATCGTAAACTCTGTATACTGATGCTAGCAACTCCTGTATTGGGGCCTGCATTGTACAGGCATGTGAGGATAATGAAGGTATCTTACCAAATATAAAAAATGAAAAACCTATTTATTATCTGTCCCATAAATTAAGTAAGACTCAATGCAAATGGTCTACCATAGAAAAGGAAGCTTTTGCTATTCACTATTCATTGCAGAAGCTAGATTATTATCTGCACAATGCAAGCTTTGTCATCAAAACAGACCATAAACCTTTGAAATATATTCTTGAATCCCCAATCCAAACCAAGAAGATAAGTCTTTGGGCATTGGGCATGTCTGGATATAATTGTTCTGTAGAATATATTGCCGGCATTGAAAATACATGCGCTAATCTTTTATCTAGACAACCTGACAATAATTACATAGAACAAGAAAATGAACCTTTTGTTCTGGACATAAATGACAACACTTATGAAATAGGTGTTATAAATTCACATGAAATAGATCCAAAAACCTTCGCTAATTGTAAGATACCTGAAAAAAAATCCTTACAAATTCCAGATACAGAACTGGTAGATCTTGATATGGTGTCTGAGCAAACAAAGGACAACGAAATTTTAGAGCTCAAAACAATACTGAAACAGGGGGATCCTAGTAAAGCAATTACACGTCGATACATCATTGAGAATGATTTGCTTTACTATCTGTCAGATCCTAATGATAACCCTATCCTAAGACTGGTCGTGCCTGAACAGTTGAGGCACATGGTGATTAAACAATATCACGATGATGACGGCCACATGGGGGTACAGAAAACATATAATTCTATAAGGCTGAAGTATTTCTGGCCTAATTTGTTTCAAAAACTATATGAGTATGTTTCTGCATGTGTTCCATGCCAAACCAGGTCCAAACAACCAAACCTCTTTTGCAAAAGCCAGAACTTCCACCATACCCTTTTGCGAAATTGAGCCTTGATTTGTCAGGACTTTACCGAAAACGTTGTCTGGTAATAAGTATATCATAGCTTTTGTGGACTGGTATAGTGGATGGGCTGAAGCCTTTCCAGTACCAGACTAAATCGCAGACAATTTGGCACATTTAATATTAAATTAAATTAAATATGGTGGTTTTGGCGGACGATAATGGCGCGCGTCATTTTCTCGGTTCCGTTGTGAGTATCGGGTTTCGGCTGTTTTGGTGGCTTTTTGGTGGTATTTTTGGTAAGTTTCAGTGTAGTCTGTATTCTTCTCTTTGTTTTGGTTTATAATTCTATGAGGGTTTCTGTGTTGTTCGAAAATACGAGGTGATTAAAATTGAGGCTTTGTGAAAAAGTGGGTGGGGTATAAATACAAGATGAGTGAGGTCAATAACAAAAGGGTTGAACCTGTTTTCTTCCTTAATAATGAGGTTGAACAGGATAGTGGTAGATATCTGGATACTCTAGAAGTATGTTTAGCTGTGTGTGAGGTGGTATCAGATGAAAGTGTTGTGGAAGGGGCGCAACGCATTGGCGGCTTATGGAGGGTATACCTCACAGATGAAGAGGCAAGAGCTAGGCTCTTATGTACAGGGATCAATTTAAGAGGTATCCAAATAACCCTTAAAGATCGGAACCCTTTTCTGCTACCGGGGCATGAGTACGTCGAAACAACCCGCTTATATGTCAGGAGCATTCCACTATCCTTTGACAATGACGTCATAACAAATTCATTGAAAAGTATGGGTGTACAGATGCTAGGGAGTCTGAAATATGTTAGGGCCAGAACGTCTGCAGGCAAACTAACTAATTTCAAAACAGGGGACAGATTTGTGGACATGGTTGTCCCTTCTGAGCCTCTACCCAAGAAAAAATCTATGGGTCTGTTTACTGCATCCTTGTATCATAAGGAGCAGAGGCAGACCCAGTCAGAAATAGAATGTGGTAACTGCAGACAGTCAGGGCATATAAGAAGAAATTGTCCAAATGAGTCAGTCTGTTATGACTGTTTGAAGCCTGGCCACAAGAGAGGAAGTCCCTTGTGTACAGGCATTCAGAGCACTGTCATGTCTGAAGACAATGAACAGACGATTGATCATAAAGATGAGAATGAGAATGTTGAAGATGAGGGTGAGGATAGTGAGGGTGAGGAATATGATAAAAGTGCTGATGATAGTGATGGCAATGACACAGGGTCCAATGATGAAAAAAACAAAGGTGGGGAGGAAGAAAACAGTCAGGTAAATAAAGCTGATAATAAAAAATCAGAAGTTCAAAAACAGAAACTGCTGTCAGAATTATGGGCTGCCGGTGCTCAGAGTGCTTCTGCAGCCGGAAGGTCTGCCAGCCCTGCAAGAGTCAGAAAAGTGGGAGACAGAACTCCCGATGAGAAAAATGAGCAGAAAAAACAAAAGAAAAAGAAAAAGGTTGCTCAAAGCAATTAATTTCATTTTCAGTTAAATGGACAGTAAATTATTGTCCCTCTTGTCACTGAATACAAGAGGCTTAAGAGAAAAGAAAAAAAGAGAAAATTTATTTTATTGGCTCAAGCAAAACAGTATAAAGGTTATTTTACTTCAAGAAACATACTGGACCCCTGAAATACTCAAAACCATAGAAATGGAATGGGATGGCAAAATTATACTACATCCAGGAACTAATCATAGTAAAGGCACTGCAGTGCTCTTTAGTAAACAGTTACCTTTCCATATTTTAAATACCCATCAGTCAGAAGATGGTAGAATAATTTTGATAAACCTTAAAATAGATGATAAAGAATTAACATTGGTAAACATATATGCTCCTAACAGCTCAAAAGAAAGGAAATTATTTTTCTGTAAGTTACAAAAATGGATTCATAAATTTTCTTCAAATTAAGATGAAATAATTCTGGGTGGAGACTTTAACTTCACTGAATCAGTCAAATTAGACAGACATGATAACTACTCTAATTCTACAGATGTTAGTTCTACTGCATTCAAAACACTAAAAGAAAAATATAACTTGCACGATATTTGGCGGGTCATGCACCCAAACAAAAAACAATTTACTTATAAAGAACAAAGTAGATAAGACAAATTTCTTGTTTCTGAATCTTGTTTAAATTATATACAAAATTCATGTATTTTACACTCTGGAATTAAATCAGATCATAAAGGTGTGAAAATAAATTTAAAATTTGAAAACTCCAAAAAGGGCAAGGTAGGTGGAAATTGAATACAAGCATTTTAAACGATACAGTATATAGAAGTAATATTACAGAATTAATTAACAGGGTCAAAATTAATTATGGTTTTTTGTCTAAACAATTGCACTGGGAAATGTGTAAAATAAAAATTAAAGAATATACTATAGGTTACTGTACAAGAAAACAGTCTGTTAAACAGAATATAATGAAAGAAATCGAAAAACAAATTGAAGAAAAGGAAGAGGAACTAATTAATACAAATTATAAACATTGCGTCCAAGTAGAAAAAGATACACTGGTAAATAGCCTGCATAATTTAATAGAAGAACAGAAATTAGGGGCACAAATAAGAAGTAGGGTTAAATGGGTTGAGGAGGGTGAAAGAAGTACAAAATACTTTTATAGTTTAGAAAAAAAACATATCTCAAATAATACAATAAAATAATTAAAAAGAGAGAATGGCACGTATGCTACATCTGATAGAGAAATACTAGAAGAACAGCATAATTACTATAAAAACCTGTATGAATGTGACAATATCTCTGAAACCTCAATTAAAGATTATTTAGACAGTGTCGATAACCTGAATGTTTTGGAGCAAAAAAATGCAGAGTTATTAGAGGGTGAAATCAACGAATGGGAATGTAAAAATGCAATAGACAGTATGAAATTAAATAAATCACCAGGTTCAGACGGTATTCCCGTTGAATTTTATAAGTCTTTTTGGGACGATATTAAATCTGTATTAATTGACTCCATCAACTCTGCATATCAAGTAGGTGAATTATCTGTATCCCAGAAGAAAGGAATTTTGAGCTTGCTATACAAGAAAAATGACAAAACTGTTTTATCTAATTGGCGGCCTATAAGTTTATTAAATACCGTCTATAAGATTTTGGCGCATATATTAGCAAATAGATTAAAAAAGGTTAGAAATAAATTAATTCACACAGACCAATCAGAATATATTAAAGGTAAAATATTAGTTCAAACATCAGATTAATACAAGACGTCATTGATTATTTTGAGGAGAGTGAAACAGAGGGTGCTATTATTTTTTTAGATTTCCAAAAAGCTTTCTACACTGTTAGCCATGAATTTCTACATCAAGTTTTATTAAAATATAATTTTGGTGACTCTTTCAAAAAATGGGTTAGAGTTTTATATAACCATGCAGAAGCAAGTGTGACAAATAATGGATGGACGTCCAAACCTTTCCAAATTCAAAAGGGCATTAGGCAAGGCTGTCCGCTAAGTGCTTTGCTATTTCTATTAGTAGCTGAAATACTGGCTGTAAATATAAGGAAAAATGCAAATGAGGGATTACAAGTTACAGTTAAGGGAGGTAGAAGAACTATACATATTTCACAGCTCGCAGATGACACCACCCTTTTTCTTAAAAATAAAGAGGCAATTATAAAAGCCTTACAGACAGTTGAAAATTTTGGCAAGTGCTCCGGGCTAAAACTAAATAAAGAGAAAACGGAAGGTTTGTGGTTGGGCCAGGAAAGGAACCGAAGAGACTGTTTTGCGGGTATTAACTGGGAAAGAAATTATACAAAAGCTTTAGGTGTGTATTTTGGGTACAACAAAAAAGAAATGGAACTGAAAAATTGGGAAACAAAACTGGAAAGTGTCAATACCTGTTTAAAATGCTGGAATGTGAGAGATTTGTCCTTACAAGGTCGAATCATTGTCATAAAGACATTGGCTTTAGCTAAAGTAGATTATTTAACGGCAGCAATATGCACACCAAAATGGGTAGTAAATGCATTAAACAAAGAATTTTTTAGTTTTGTTTGGCGATATAAAAGAGATAAAATAGCTAGGAAAGTACTACTGAATGACATTGACAAAGGGGGGCTAAATATGATTGACTTTAGAGCATTTTCTGTATCAATGAAAGCAGTTTGGGCTAATAAGATTTACAACAGTAAAGATGAGACGTGGGCGATCATACCTAACAAATATTTTGAAAGTTGTGGAATAGGACAATTATTATGCATAAATGCAGAAAGAGAAAGGCATATACCAATTCAATTACCACAATTTTATAAAGAGGTCATAAACAGCTGGCATTTATGTGGTGGAGGCAGAAGGCACCACAAAATGCTTATGACATACGAAGAGAAATAATTTGGGGGAATAGATTTATTCAATCAAAAGGCCGGGTGTTATATTTTAAAAATTGGGAAAAAGGTAATATAAATTTTATCGATGATTTATTAAATGCCGACGGAAATTTCAAGTCGGGTGAAGAAATATTTAAAATGCTTAATACAAAGATAAATTGGCTAATTGAATATAAAACTATATTGAAAGCTATTCCAAAAACATGGAAAGAAAAATTAAATAATAGTGATATGAACACAAAAGTAAAGAAAGATTTCAAACCCTTTTTGAATGTGGAAAATAAGTTAATTTATGACCTACCATGCCAAGCTCGAAGCTATTATAAAATACTAAAAACAGCAATATGCAAAATGTCACATAATGAAAATTACTGGAACAATCTGTTTCCTGACAGACCAACATGGACTCAAATATACCAAAATTGAATTAAGAATAAAAAAATTAAAAAGTTAGCTGATTTTCATTTTAAGCTCTTGCATAGAGTGTTACCATGTCAGGAAAATCTTCATCAATGGAAAATATCCGATACTAATAAGTGTAGATTTGGATGCCCAAGCATTGAAAATTATGACCATTTGTTTATCACATGTCCTAGATTAGAGAATGCAATAGCACACATAGAAAAAATTATGAAACTCCTTGGAATAGAACTAAAGCTAACATATAAAACAGTAGTATTTGGGTATAAATTAACTTACAATGCATATATACAAACAAATAATTTGCTATCTCATATATTTTTTGCGATCTATAAACACTGGCTTAAAAATGATAAATCAATAAATATCAAATATTGGATTTTTTGTGAACTGAAATACTGGCAGAATATATATAATCAGATGAGATGTGGTCCTGGTATTATAAATAAATTCATTCAAACATGGTCAAAACTAACATAAATCTATGATCCTGAAGTACACTTTCTTTTCTATTTCGTTTCGGGAAAAGTGGGCTGTGCAGGGATGGTAGATATATCTTACAAGAATTCTGTCATTAAGCGTACCCTTGTCTTGTGTCTTCTATTTCATTTTTCGTAAAGACCGTCGGAACTCTGGGATACGTTTACATTGTACCAATAACCAGTTGCCATTTAATAGTTGCATATTTTGTTACTTTACCAGCCTACATAAAGGAATGCAACATGCTAATCAGTTGATTCCACAAATGTCAGACTGCTATCATAACCTTTTTTCTTCCCTCTTTCCTTCCAGGTTTAGTTCCAAAATACTTTGTTAAATATTCATTACAGATATTGATATGTACTTCATTTCTTCTCAGAAACTGATTTGTCGCAAATTTTATAATTCTCCATATAGCAGAAGTCGAGTAAACAGACAGGACAATAAGTAGTGCAAGTGGTCCCTATGTTACTTGCACTGGGAGCACATGCACATCTCAAAGCCTAACTGAAACAATCTTTTAGTACCTAAAAAACAAAGAAGACATCACAGCTATAGATGGTATGGACAGCTAACATAACCTACCTCAATAAATTGAACTTCACACAATATTCTCGGTTTGTTTGTTTTCTTCACCCCTTCACTTTTGTTCTGTAGCACACTTTCATCGACACAACACATTTTTTATAGATCCTAATAAGCTGTACATCTACCTGCAACAAAATTGTATCATATATAAATCTGACAAGGTTTTTTGTCCCCTCTTTTATCATGTTGCATGTTGCATTTTTTTCCTCTTTTATCATGTTGCATAAGTTGCCAAGTAAAAGGGTTGAACAATAGTCTCATGTTAGCCCCGGTCTGGGATGATAAAGTAAAAAAAAAAAAAAAAAAAAAAAAAAAAAAATGACTATGTTCTATTCATGAGGTTATATGAGACTTTATATATGTACGTATACAGAGACTTCTGACATTAACTTTTATTGCTACTAAGTGCAGGTTTGCTTCACTTAACACATTTTCTTTTTTTCTTTATTCGTTTGTTTTTCTTTGCAGCACACTCTCACTGACACAACACATCTTTTATAGATTTCTTCAAGTTTTTTATATACATGTAACGAAGTTGTAACATACATGAATTGAGGTTATATGAGACTTTATATATGTACAGATACAGAGATCTACCGCAATAACTTCTATTGCTATTAAGTAAAGGATTTCTCCATTTGTTTACATAGTCAAACGCATGAATCCAATTTTATTCTTCCTCTTTTGGAGAAAAAAACTAGAAGAAGGTGAAAAAAGAGAGAAAAAGGAGTTCTCTTTCTCTTCCTCATAAATAAAAGCAAAAAAAAAGGGAAAAGAAGAACGAAAGAAGGCAAAATTTTTTATGATGATAAAGACAAACCACTGTTTTAGCTATTCAGATTATGCCTATTTTTTGCTGTTTAAGCTGCTTTATTCATTATATATAACAATAATGCATTTTGACCATATCTCTGTCATTTAGCCCTGTAAGTATTCTATAGACCACATTTGCAGTCGTGCACTCTACAGGAAAAATGAATTTAAAATTTAAAAAAAAAAAAAAAAAAAAAAAAAAAAGAAATTGTAAGTCCATTGACAATATATGCATTCTTGTTGGATTTTACGGAAAAACGAGTCTAAAAATACTAATTAAAAATAAAGATTTCTTTTTTTTTAATATACAAATTTATAAAATTAGTGACAAAAAGAATCAAATAAATAAACAATTATAAAATTATATATCATATACATACATGTATGTGTATATGTATGTATATGTGTATATATATTAATCTATAATTATGTGTATGTATGAGTTTATGTATGTACATGTGTGAATATGTGTACATTGTAAAAATGTACAGCATATAAAGAGTGAAAAAAAAATCTTTTATATATACTTAATAACCAAAGCAATAAATTAACTACATATTATGTATATCTATATGCGAGGGTGTACATGTATGTATGTTGGTATGTATGTATGTGCATGTATGTGTATGTTTATGCATGTATATGCACGCGTATATGTGCATGTAGGTGTGCATATGTATATATATGTGTGCATGTGTATGTATGTGTGTATGTACATATATATATGTGTGTGAATATAGATATGAGTGTGATGTATATGAGTTTTACATGTACATATGTGTGGTGTTTTTATAAAGATATACATGTGTATATGTATGAAAGATACACATTAATTTCAAAGTTGAAAAACAAAACGGAAAAACTAAATTTAAAAATGGTATCATTTACAA
Source organism: Ctena decussata (assembly GCA_963989385.1). Lineage (NCBI taxonomy): Eukaryota > Metazoa > Mollusca > Bivalvia > Lucinida > Lucinidae > Ctena > Ctena decussata. The sequence continues at coordinate 38,231 of CAXDIV010000048.1, forward strand.
TGTACTGTTATCATAACTTAACATAGTCGCTTTTTTTCCTTTTTCAGACATCTTCGCCTGGAGAAGTTTTCAACAGACATGTACTCCAATGGATAAAATGACTAAGACCTTTTCTTTTTATATTACTTTTTTTTCTGTACTATTCAGACATCTAGATGGAGGGGCATGTTTGTGATGGTTAGGGATGGGTTTTCTTGTTTCTCACTTACTGGTATGTTGTAGCCCCTCACTGGGCAGCCTAGGTAAGGCGGTTCCAGTGAGGGGTCACAATATGCGCCTCTATACTGATTTAACATGGCATTGCTGATTATCGCTGGGTGCTCTTTCCAGTCTGGAGCTCTGTTTCTTACATCTAACTATAGATCTGCTGCTAGAGGCTTCAATCTCTTTCACTTTTTCCTTTTCTTTCTCAAATCCCTAAGAATGAATAAAAGAAAAAAAAAGACAAGTTGTTCCCCATAATACAGCGACTATAGTAATTAGCTTCGAATTTAAAGATCCCGTTTTGTATGTGTGAATCTGACGACAAGCAGTGCTAGCCTTGATCTGGGTCTTCAGTGCTGCGGCCAAATGTTTCAGGTCGAGACGGTATACCGAGTGGCTATTTTTAGAAATATCGAGTCAAATGATTCCGCTATCAAAATAATAATACTGAACATCTAGAGAAAATAACGGAAAATAAAGCTACCCTCAATTTGCTTACCTGAGTCCACGGTCAAAGTTAGAAGTGATAACTGTTAATAACATCAGACAGACGTTCCCTTGCAATATTAGATCATATTAGCCACGAGCAACATTCTTCGCACGCTTTAGGTGATCAACATAAATAAGTCCGTTTCGATTTTATCCGGCATAGTAAGAAGCCTAATTTCCAGCCGTTAAAGGCCACCTTACCGATAGACCTTCGATATTCTATCCATACTAAATTATATGATCGAGCATAAATTCTATGAAACCACTTTGGGGCTCCATCAGCCGGGCACGCCTGACAATGGAACTGCATTCGGAACTCCTCGGCCAATTCCGTGCATCAGACGTTGATTCACGGAATTGGCCGAGCGGTGCTCCGATTGAATGGAACTAAAAAAAAAAAAATCTGTTCTTTTTTTGTGGTTGTTGTTTTAATATTTTTTCTCTTCTTTCTTTTTCAGAAAACAAACTGCACGCTACCTTCTACAGGCTAAAGCTGCCAAGAATCATTTTTCCTGTTACAGACAGCTTCCGGAGGGCACCTGACGACTGCGATGGGGTGGCGCGCCACCGTCGATGCCATACCATAACTATGCATCGGCGTTGGCGCGTCATCAGTTTAGACGTCATGTGCCTGCCGGATTTCTGCTAATCAAGAAATAGGAAAAAAAAAACGAAAAAAAAAAAAAAAAAAAAAAAAAAACGAAAAAAAAAAAAAAAAAACGAAAAAAAAAAAAAAAAAAAAAATGAGAGGCGAGGAAAAAAAAAATGGAATGGGTGTAGGGGAGGAGGAGCCCATAAAAAAAAAAAAAAAAAAAAAAAAAAATTAAATGAAATTTTCCCACGTTTTGGTTGTGTATTAGAATTAGTTTCAGACAATGGTTCTGAAAATGAAAACAGGATAGTCAAGGAAACTCTTGACACACTCAATATTCATCATGTGACTACTAGCTTCTATAATCCAAAAGCAAATTCAAAAGTCGAGCGTTTCCACAGGACGTTGCATGATATAATGGCCAAAAGATTGACAGAGGGTCAAGATATATGGGATTTACATCTGAATCAAGTACTTGCCGCTTACAGATTTAATGTAAGGGAGGCAACTGGGTACTCTCCATACTATTTATTGTATGGACGTGATGTTGTCCTACCCATTGACAATCTGTTAAGGCCAAGGTTGAAGTATCATGGAGAGGATATGCATCAAATATCCCTCCAAGAGCAACATAAGGCTTTTATGTTAGTCCATGGTCGCTTACGTAAACAACAACGTAAACAAGAAAAGTATGCTAATAAAATCGAAAAGATGTGACATATAAAGTGGTATAATATTGAATATTCAGGGTTACTGATAAATAAAGACAGAAGTCAATACGCGCCACTGACAGAAAGTGAACCTTAGACTTTTGGTAACACGGCTATTAAATACTGCAGTCCTAAAAATGCTGTTTTGCCAGTAAACTTACACCGTCTCTGTATTTTAGCCTTATTCTTTAAAGATAACAAAAAGGTTGATGAAAATAGCCATAGAATAGTAGAACCAAACGCAATACCTACATCTCATCAGGTCAATGGTTAGTAAGTGCGAAGGAACCGCTAGAATTTTCAATAGTATGCCTCACATCTAATAGACGTAAATCACCTATGATACAAACCTTACGAAAGATGCACACATTTGTGGATGTTATCAGCTTAAAAAGTGGCTGTCATGCAGCCAATGATTATTTAAATCTCCCGCCATATTACGAATTTCAGGAACAGATAAAAGTGCATGATCCCTTAAGCAATCTACTTACTATTCGCAATAAAACTAAATTTCGAATATGGGATCCATTCATAGAAAGCTTCTCAAACTTTTCAAATTTAACGATTCCAGAAAATTTGCAGTCTATTGAGCAGGTACCAATGAATAACATGTTGACGTGACTAAGGGGATTGAACCGCGTTGAAGTCAAAGACAACTCCTGGCCGATATGGGTCTACATTTTGATAAACTTGGGAGTAGTATTTATTCTTGTAATAACTATATTTTGTTGCTGTAAGGTACGAAAGAATAAAAGAAAATGGTCCCCAAATAGTAAAAGTTTGCGTAGCCTTGCCAGATTTTGTGAAGGGGTAGGGGGATCAAACGATGACCAGCCGAACCCAAGCCAACGGTCTACAAGAGCCGACGACGAGCTGGCAATGTGTACTTTGCTTAAGGATGGTAAAAACCTTACTTGTGGACAGTCAGATCCTGAACAAATCCAACCCAGTCCCAGCATGTTTAGTCAGTTACGAATGAGTCCTTCGAAGACAGTGAATAAATGATAATCCTTATTCCACAAACATACAGACAAACGAACATGTTAACAGTGAAATCTTCTTTAAACTGTTTAAGCCTATATTCGCTAAAATCCAAGCCAAATGGTGTAAAACCTGTTCCTGCATAAAAACACACATTAAAATGCAAAACAGATTGAAAAAAACTGTACATTGCCCCAGTTACCGGTGTTTACCAGTTACCGGTGGTTTCTGAAGTACACCCCAATTTTTGTTTATGTCACAGCAATATGCATACCGGAAGTTTTGGTTTTGAGCTGTCAAAATCTCCTGCTAACCATCAGTCCCCTTTAACTCATGAAAATGAGATTCTTAATTTTTTAATTACTGATGTATAAACATAGTCTATAAATCAATTAAGATCACCGGTAACTGGGTAAAGGAGCATATAATGATATTCAAATTGGATGCTGATCTTGAATTTATAATTTACATAATACTGGACAATGAATTTAATTAAAGTTGAGAAGTCATAACATTATGAAAATTAAACGTTCGATAACATATTGTTTGCCACAGAAACCTATAATCAAACAAATTACATATTAACAAACAGGTGATACGAAATTTAAAGCGAAGTCACGAAAAGAAGAGAAAAACAACCATGATCCAGAATTTAGATTTTAATTGTGACATTTCAATTTGCATATGTAGACACTTAACCTAATTTGGAACAAACATAAGACTTCTGAATTGGAAGTGTAGTTCACTTTATATTCTGACTTTTCTATCTTAGCATATTTCGGACCCAAACAAAAATTAATTTTATATTTCTATCTTCACAAAATGGAAGGATTTAAGCCTGGATGTTTTACATATGTGACAGTAGCAGACTTTAAAAATTATATGGAAACAGACGAAATTAGAGTTCATTTTGGAAATCAGCGTTTAGACGAAATTATCGCGAAAATAATATGGAGTAAGGACGTTTGTGACAATTTACATTTGGTCTCACCCGACATAACGCAGACGCATGATATACGGCAACTGGTAGAAACGGAAGTAGTGGAAAGAGTGACGAATGGATTAGAACAAGAGACAATATCGGAGCTAATGGATTGTACAGTGAAAGAATTACAACCGGAAGACATTATCGAGATAAGCAGTGATGAGGAGGAGAGTGTGGAGCAGGAGGGAGGAGGAATTGGGTTATCAGAAGACAGTGACGGTGCGGGGGGGGGGGGGGGGAATTCAGGAGAAGAGACAGAAGAATATGACTGGGAGTGGATGGAATTCTAATAAATATTCATAAAAAAGGAAAGTGACTTGAAAATATGTTTAAAACTACATTTGTCTTATTATTATATTTTGAATTGTGTATTGTTAAAGCTTGAAATGTTTCATGGATATGAAAAAAACGTATAAATATACATTTACTTGTTTTAGTCACAGGAATAGTTTAAGTAATAAGGTAAAATTATTTCTTTATCTTGAAGTTTTAGAGTTGTAGTATAAGAAATAAGGTTTTTATTTCTTGAAACACTATAAATACTTTGTTTATGTTAAGGTATTTAAATCAGTAATCTTTTTACTTTAAATCATTTATTAAGTATTGATGTTTTCATTAATCTGCATGGGAGTGATAAGGAAATTACATGGCCAAAGAAAAATAAGTAAAACTGGGCGTTTTAATTTTGTAAGTGTTCTTTAAAAGGATCAAAGAACACTTATGTATGATAAGGAGGAAATTGTAACGTAATGTGTTCCACATTAATGTACTTTCATATAGGTCAAGCACCTTTTAGTTGATTGCTATAAAATAGGTCAAACACCTGTAGATTTATAGGTTATTGAATTTATATTGGGAAATATTCGGCACGAGTTCATATGGCGAAGGATATACCTTTATCATTCATCAGCTAGTTTCAGCTGTGTTGTCTACATAAGAAATCAAAATAAATATCAGCATATCAATCCACAATTTCTTGAAATTTGAAATATCATTATGCAGTTAAGTGTCTTCATACGTGCTAAAAGCCACGCCCGATGGCGCGAAAGTGAATATGACGTTATAGAATCGTACGTGACGTCAGTAAACAAACGTTGACGCTATCAAGAAGTGGGCGCCATTTTCCAGTTCTACTCTCTGCAAATCTTAGGAAATTTTCCATTATTATTCCCAGACTATGCTGTAAAAGATTGACATATCAAAGGTAAATCATATTTGATTGTTTCTATGCAATTTATACAGCGAAACTGACAGCAGTGTCATCATTTTACTCGGTTTTCGATTGCAGTCGACAACAAAATGGCTTCCACCTTTTTCTCGTCTCAAAACAAACGTAGTTCTGGTGAACGTGACTCCTTAACTCCGTGCAATATGCACTTGACTCCGTGCAATATGCAAAAAATATTGCACGGTTACTCCAATGTAAAGTGAATGGGGATCTTTTCAGGTATATAATAAAATTGCTTATTTCATGTAGGTCAAACACCTGCTCATTGTTATTCTACTGCTTACCTTAATTATCAATATATTTGATTCTTGAGATTAAGTTCGTGATTAGATATATCTAAACCTGAATATCAATGTTTGTGGTATTTATTTAATATTAAAATAGTCATAGAAATTGAGATTGAATACGATTTCCAATTACTCAAGTGTCAAATAAATCAGGTCAATCGTGACTTGTTTAGATATTTAGTCACGTAAATATATTAAAATATGAATATTAAATAAAGTGAACATGCTTTGTAATACCACAGGTGGGGGGCCATGTACTTTCTTTATATGGTAAGATAGTTCTAAGTTTAGAATACTTGTAATGGTTTCAATGTCTGTTAATAGTAACTTTCATCAGTGGATGAGTGAGAGTATAAAAGGAGGGTACAAGGGCTTGTTGGTCAGAACTAGTAATAGAATTCGTTTCGGTTCTCACTTTCGAACTTTAGTACTTTCGAATCCTCCTGTGGCAATGTTATCATGAAGAAGAATAAAATTACTGAAACTTTAAAAATGACTTCTTCTTAAAAACACAACGCGAATAAAGAGGACTTAACAAAGAAGGACTCTAGACTACGCAACACCGAGCCGCAGCTATGTAGTTCTTGTGGTGCTACAGTGGTGAAGATAAATATGAGAAGGACCGAGATAAAAGCGCCTAAGTTTTACAAGCGGGTTTTGGCAGAGTTGGTAAAAAAGTACAACGCAGCAATGAATAATTTTATATTAGAGAAAAATGTTTGCATATGTATACCAGTAATGCATTGACAGTACCTACTGTTAATAAATTACTCATAATAATTTTATAATAGAGAAAAAAGATAGTGTGTGTATACCAGTAAGAGAGTACCTCTGTTAATAAATTACTCATAATAATTTTATATTAGAGGAAAACGATAGTGTGTGTATACCAGTAAGAGATTGTTAGTATATACATACCAGTAAAATGGCTACCATGGATGAATACATCGATCAGCTCCTCGCTGAAATGCCCGAGCCGGCCCAGAAAGTCGTGAAAATATTTTGGATGAGCCCATCCCTGAAACGATTAAAAACCGCTTACTCAAGCCTTTGTACCCCAAAAAATACCGGCCTCCACGCCCGCCTCCAACATGGAAGGGCCGGGAGAGGAAGGCCATCTTGAAGGAATTCGACCAAATACCTCCTCAGAAGGCCGTTCGAACAATCCAGGACTACCAGCGAGAGATTCTGGATGTGTTTGAAGAAGAGCAGTCGGAGAGGGATGATGAGCTAGTCTTTCGCCAAACCCCATGGACCATTGGCGGGTTCTTGAGGGGCTGGCAGATGGTTGTCTCTGCCGAGCACCATCTGGGGACAGATCCCATGGCTTTCCTTGATTAAGTGGAACCCCAGATCCGTACCAAGCTTGAGGAAGAGATAGAGGCTCTGAATGGAGTTAAATTTCAGCTTGCCCTCAAGGTCAAGCTCCGAAAGGTCCAGCCAGACGACAGTGAGGAGTACACAGACCATGTGCTGCGCCACAAGCAGGAGGCCGTTCTGCAGAATAGTGAAACCAAGGGGGGAGCCTCAATCAAGCTTTCCCAAAGATCCAAGAAACACTCGAAAAGTGGACACAGAGAGGGTCGGGTTGGGTGGTCGACAGAGTGCAGACTCTCTGGCTGGACATCGCCAGATATCAGCCCTGAGAGGTGGTTCTTTTATCTCCCTACCGGCCTCGGTAAAAAACAAGAAGGCGGTAATCAACGTGAAAAACAAAGATGACCACTGCGTTAGATGGGCGCTCCGAGCGGCTCTGGCAAACCCGCCGCCACCATATAACCCTGAGAGACCGAGATGGTACCCCACTGAAGATGCCCTTAACTTCGAAGGGTTCGATGCCCCAACACCCATCTCTCAGATTCCCAAAGTAGAGAAGCAAAATAACCTGGCCATCAATGTCTTTGGCTGGGATAAGGGCGTGACTGTTCACCGTCTCAGCACCCAGCCAGAAGAGATGCCAAGGATCAACCTGCTGCTGATTGAAAATGCCGGCAAATTTCACTACACCTGGATCAAGAACCTCAACCGCTTTCCCTACGACCAAAGCAAGCGCAAGGAGCGCAAGCACTTTTGTGAGCGCTGCCTGCACGGCTATACAAGAGAGGATCTGTTAGAAGCCCACAAGCCTGAGTGCCGAGGGATTGGGCAGACCGCAGTCCGGGTGGAGATGCCTGAAGAGGGTAAGGACAAGCTCACCTTCCAGAACCACCACAAGCAGCTGCCGGCCCCTTACATCATCTATGCGGACTTCGGGGCTCTCACCACCAAGGTCGAAGGACCGGAGCTCGACCCCACAAAAAGTAACACCCGACAAACGCAACGGCATGAGGCTTGCAGTTACTGTTACATCGTGGTACGGTGTGATGGCCAGACAGAGCCGACAGTGAAGTACAGAGGGCCTAACGCGGCCGAGCACTTCCTTCAAGCACTACAGGTAGAGGAGTGCAAGATCAAGGCCATGTTGGCCAGCCCGAAAGCCATGAGGATGACACAAGAGGACTGGCTGGCCTTCCGCGCCGCTGGGATGAGTCATGTGTGTAACAAACCTCTCGAGGGCGACTCCGTCCGCGATCACTGTCACATCACGGGGAAGTACCGAGGCGCCGCACATAGTGCCCCCTGCAACCTTAAGCTGAGTTTGTCCCCCAAGACCACCAACATTCCCGTGGTGTTTCACAACCTCAGGGGGTACGACTCCCACCTGCTAATGCAGGCTATCTCAAAGGTCGAAGGTCGGGTGAGCTGTATCCCAAACAACACGGAGAAATACATGTTTCTCCCTGGGGCAGCTGCGCTTTATTGACAGCGCTCAGTTTCTTCTAGCTTCCCTCGACAAGCTTGTGGCGGCAAACCAGCCTGAGGTTTTCAAAATCACCGCCCACTACGAGCCAGACCGACGCAAGCGGCAGCTCTTGACGCGCAAGGGAGTGTACCCCTATGAGTATGTGGACTCTTGGGCGCGCTTTGAAGAGACCCAACTCCCACCCCAGGAGGCCTTCTTTAGCAAGCTCACCGATGAGCATATCAACAATGACGACTACGCCCACGCGCAGCAGGTCTGGACGACCTTTGGATGCAAATCCCTGGGGGACTACAGCGACCTATACTGCCGCACAGACGTCTTGCTTTTGGCGGATGTCTTGGAGACGTTCAGGAAGACGTGCCTCAACCAGTACGGTCTAGACCCGGCCCACTACTACACGGCCCCAGGCCTCCGCTGGGACGCCCTTCTCAAGAAGACAGAAGTGGAGCTCGAGCTGCTCAAAGACTATGGCATACACCTGTTAATCGGGAAGGGGATGCGAGGTGGGATCTCAATGGTCTCAAAGCGCCATGCTTAAGCCAACAATCCTCTGGTTGAGGGCTACGACTCAGAGAAGCCTACTAGCTACATCACATACCTGGACGCGAACAATCTGTATGGGTGGGCGATGAGCCAGTCGTTGCCCACAGGGGCCTTCAGGTGGTAAGAAGATTGTGAGCAGCTGACCAAGACCATTGTTGATCATCCAGCAGACGACCCTGAGGTCTTTATACTCGAGGTGGACCTGCAGTACCCAGAAGACCTACACAACGCGCACAATGCATATCCGTCGGCACCAGAGCGCATGGTGGTTCAGAAAAAGTGGATGTCAGAGTATCAGCACAACCTCCTCGGCGTTGGGGTGGCGCCAACAGAGGTTGAGAAGCTGGTACCTAACCTCCGTGACAAGGACCGCTATGTGTTTCACTACCGGAATCTTCAGCTCTACCTCTCGCTGGGCATGCGTCTGACCAAGGTCCATCGTGCCCTCCGCTTCCGGCAGAGCCCCTGGAGTACATGTCAAACACTCTGAGTATGCAGATAACTCATAACTGGGGTTATAAACAAATGAATGCGTGCAACATTAGTTTATAGAACAGTAAATGTCACTGCGCAGTGCTCATGCGACGTACTGACAACGTTGATCCAATGCTGAGTCAATGTCCATTATGTTTGGACAAAGTTGGATAGATATTGTCCGAACGTAGAACGTTCACCAGGACTGAGAGAGAGTGAACTCTGGTGAAAGTCCCCACAAAACATTGGCGATACACAGGACCTCGGTTTAACTGAGTGTCATTCGAAAGACTGGTGAAGCGAGGCATCGAACCCCTTGATTGGCATTCTGAAGACTTAAAGCGATTAATTATTATTGTTATTTATTTATTTATTTATTTAATTGATTATTTATTTTGTTTGAATGGACTGGTAAATGAACGTTTGCTTCTTATCTGGAACTTTTGAATCCATAGTAAAGCCAGTATCCTAAGAAAAAAGTGTAAAATATCTATATGACGTAACAAAATAGGACAATTATTAAAGAAAATGATTGACAGTCATGTTAAGCTTTTAAGCTTTAATTGCAGGCATACCGATATTTAGATAGTGCCAAACTTTGAACTTTATTTTTCCAAAGATATGCATAGTCTCCCGTTTGAAAAGCCTCTGCTCTTTATACCGTGTATTGGGACTGGTGGGTTGGTGAACGTCCTGCTGGTATTAGCCTAGGGTTTGGTTCAAACGAAAACGGCAGAATTGCTTCCCCTCATAAATGTACTTTTTACCTTAACTACTTGGCTATCTCAATTACATTTACACAGCATTTCTCTGCTAATAATGATGAAAAGCGTTAGCATACGCCCACCGTATGCTCGTCGAAGAAATGTAGCATTCGTTTTTGTTTATTTTCAGTGTAGCCCAGGATTAGATGGCTTGGAATCTGCGTTGATTCTTTGTCAAGACGTTGAATCAACGTTGATTCAATACCGAGTCAACGTTTTGTACCCCGTAAGAGCTCTGCTTGTCAGTTATGCTGGCTGACATGCGTTGTTGTTCTATACATAAGTTCTAAGTAAAAACGGGTCAACACTCACGTGTGGTGATAAATTGTGGGTTGATGTACATGAATTAGGTAAAAATAAGCAGAACACGTTTTTGAACTAGAAAGTTGTGTCTGTAAGACACTTTAGATGCCCCCATGTAGCGCCTGTCACAGGACATGTGTGCGTCCCTAAAGTACATTTGAGACACAAATGCTATTTACAAAGAATCCTCTGAAAACATCACATACACTTATACCCCAAAGTGCAAAATGCAGCCCAAAACGACTAAGTTTAGAAAGCCATAATTCCTTCAGAATTTTTTTCCTTATCAAAAACCAACATGCACATCTTCATTATGTCCACAACAAGTCTCCAATGTCTGAAAAATAGCCAATGAAAATTGTGGAGGGAGTAGATTACACATAGCACTTACCCTACATATGCCTAAAATGACTAAGTTCAAAAGGCTATAATTCTGTCAAAATTTATTCTAGCCCCAACAAAAACCCACATGCATATTTCCAATATGTCCACAACATGTATGCAAAGTTTGAAAAAGATCGATAAAAAACTGAGTGAGGGGTTGATTACACAAATTCCATACCCTAATATGTAAAAATATGGCCTAAAATGACTAAGTTCAAAAGGCCGTAATTCTGTCAAAATTAATTCTAGTTCCAACAAACACCCACATGCACATTTTTAATATGTCCACATTATGTATGCACGGTTTAAAAGAGATCCATTGAAAACTGTGGGAGAAGTTGGTTTCACAAACTACATACCCAACAATGCAAAAATTTGTCTAAAGTTCAAAAGAACGTAATTCTGTAAAAAATGATTCTAACAAAAACCCACATGCACATCTTCAATATGTTCACAACATGTATGCAAATGTTGAAAAAGATTCATTGAAAACTGGGGACGAGTTGATTACACAAACTCTATAACATAATGTGTGACGAACGGACGGACGGACAGATGTACGGACGGACAGACAGGAGCAAATCTTAATGCCCCCCCCCCCCGACTATCATCACGTGGGCATAAAAATGGCAAATTTCTTAATTCTTGATAAGGAATAACTTTTTGATAGTCCTTATTTACCTTGTGCAAGGGTCTAAACATGCCAAAAACTATAACAACTGTCTAATTTTGTCTTGGTAAGGTCTGCTGATAGTCATATTTAACCAGGGACCAGCTCGGGACAAAATTATGATATATTTGCTGCCTGAATAGTATATTTATTTTAGTATCGTCATCCTAACAGAACCTATATTCATTTGACATTGAAGAAATGTTCTTTCATACACTTTTCACACTACCACGAGCACCAGGTTGGGCGGTCGAAACCACCCCCGGTTTTAACCAGTGGTTTTATCCGGTTATAACCGCCCTGGTCAATACTCCCCAAAGTGGTCAATACTTGTCAATGCGTTTCACATTGCCAGTGGTGTTTTCAGTCAAAGTGAAATAATTCTGTAACAATTCATTCAAAGCGGAAACAGATTAGTTCATAAGGTCGTCTGACGTCTGACACGTGGGAGAATAACGTAGCATTATTTGAAAATAGTGTTCTTTGGCTTAAAATTCATGAACTATCTATGTAACGTTTCTTTTTTTTTGACAACTTGAGTGAAACACGGATCTTCAAAAGGCACCTCAAAATAGCACTTTAAAATTCTGACCCTTCATTGAATCAAACTTATCTGGAGACATTAATCTCGCAGCTTATGCTGTGATATTCATTACCTGAAATACGGATACTTTTTGGCAGTTAGATATAAAATAAAATTGGTAAAGTCTTATTTCACTTCACCGAAAACGTGCATTAAATGTGCATGTAATGTTTCTTTTTTTGTTCAGTATATTTTCTAAAACAAATAAATCTATTCGTATGTTTCATTGTCCTATATAGCTTTTTAGCAAAGAATTTAAATAAAACTAGAACCATACATCTGCTCCTGCCCTTAGTTTGAATGAGATGTATAGGGGAGTGACATACAAAAAAAAAAAAGAAAAAAAGATGCGCATAAAATCGTACATGAGCACATATTTTCTTCCTTTTTAAATCAAAAAGGGGAGTACAGCTGCCAAAAGGTCCTAGACCAGTGGATATTTAGGTTCGCCCTCTAGCTTCTTCGTATGATGAACAATAATAATACAATACACTAAAAAAGAATTAAAATGAATGATTGCAGAGACAAATATATTATCATTTTAATTGTTGCTATTATTATTATTATTATTATTATTATTATTCTGTCTGCTACTTCTTCATTTTTTTCTTCTGCTTCTTTTGCTTTTTGTTCTTAATTCTTCTTCTTTCTTCTACTTATTCCTTTTATATTTGAGCCGCGACACGAGAAATCCAAAAGGTATTTGTGCACCCAGCGCAGGCTCCGATCAGCCTGGGCATCCGCCCTGTTTGATCAGAGTCTTCGCTGTCTGCATGAAGGTATCTTCGACCCTTAGCTACCCTTTAAGCGCTTAGGGCAGACTCTATTCAGACTGGGCGGATGCCCAGCTGATCTTAGTCTGCGCTGGCCGCACAACCATGTAGTTGTTTTTCTCGTGTCGAGGCTAATTTCATCATCACCATCATCATCATCATTTTTATTATTCCCAGCAGGCACACAACATCGAAGTTGATTCAGCGTTGTTTGCCAGTGGAATTATCATCATCCCAGTAGGCACACAACGTTGAGTTAACATTTAATCAACTTTAATTAAACATCATGACGTTGAATCAATGTTGATTTAATGTTGAAATGACTTTGTGTGCCTGCAGGGATCGTTATTATATTTTTATGTTAGAATTATACTGTTTAATGCTTCAGAAATGCGTTTCATATTGCGCATCCAAGTGAAACTGCTTAGGCAATAGTCACAATGCACAGAAAGAAGAAAGTGTCTGAGAAACACAATTGATAAAATTCAAGAGCACAATTTCGATAACAGACACACATAGGCAGAAAAAAAAAGAACTGCAAAGAAGAACCGCCTTATGAAAGTCATTTCTTTCTGTATGTGTTTCATATGGCGTTAGTACAATGTTTTCATTACATAGTTTCTTCCTTTTTTGCTTATTTACTAAAACATGGGTTCACAATGTTTTGATCAGTGTACATATTTATGAACAATCGAGGCCTAACATTTGATATTTTCTTCGGTGCATTTGGCTTCTTAACATAAAGAAAATTTATGGCGCAGTTAAACACCAATTTAGTTTCGGTCTTGCATGCAGAACACCACACAATGACAATTATAACTTCCTGACTGCGAAAAGCATTGGCGGGCCATTAGCACTACTGAAATGTCTCGCCTGTATGCGCTATATAGGATGACTCTCCTGGAATGTATTTTTATTTGAAGTCTATGATAGACACATTTTCGAGGATTTTTTTCTGATAAAACGAAATCCAAATCCAAATATATGACCAGAAACCTTTCAATGTGCAGTCGTGGCCAGCTTTTCATACAGTAAAGTTGACAGGAGAGATGTAAATGTGCAGCATGTTGAATCATTCACTTTCTTGAGCGGCCAATAAATCTCAGAATAATAACACATGTGCTGCAATTACAGCTGACCACTATGCCGTCAGTGGCTTATCAAGACCCCATACAGAGCTTAAGTGATTTATTGCTTAGTCTGAGAACCAGAAGTTTTATTACCCTGTTCACACACAGAATGATATGCTTTTTGATAGAATGAGATTATCTCTCAGATTTGCTTGTTTCCCTTCAATAAAGCGGAGTGTAAGTTTAAAAAGGATTATAAGTTTAAGAAGGTTGGAAAAGTATACTTAATAAAGTTTGCACTTTTGCATTTGCTTTAAAAGCACTTGGCAAATGGTGGAAACCCTGTTCATACTTCATTCAAAAGGAGCTGTCTGATCTGTGGCTGAACTTCATCGGGCGCTCATTTGACACGAGCTTTAAGTGCCAAACAAATGTGCCAAACTAATGCATGAGCAAATTAAAACTGCATATTTTTGCCGAAGGAAACCACTGTGGGCGCGTGTCCGTCCCCAATTTGTTAAACTACGATCAAACTAAATCTAAAAAATGTCCTATAGATTTGCCGTCTGGAAATCGTGTGCTTATAATAATAAAATAATAAATATAATAATAATAAGTTTTATATTTTAGGAGGATAACGTATTTAGCACGAATGCCAGTCTTCCACCTAGCGTCCCTAGCGATATTTCTAAGAACAATATGGGGTTGGATAATTATTACAGCGCATTAAATATCATTTCACCAAGAATATTTATAATAAGAATAATTTACAATAAAGAGAAATCAACAATCCTTCAATACATTTTAATAGCGCATCTTTAACAGATGTACGAAATTCAACAGTGATCTAAACATAGGCCTATACCTTTAACCTTTTGATATTCTGACCATTGGCCCCGGATGACAGGGATGGCCAGGCCAGGAAAGAAAACTGGTGCAGTGACATGAAGGAATCTTAAGCGGTTTTCAAGATATGGTGCAGTGTCTAGAACAATTCTACGTAGCATCAACTCTGTACCGGACCATACCTACCAGCATCCAACTAAATCAGCGCCAGGTCGGGTGTCCAACGCGGCAATTGGCGACGAAATACACTTTTAATCAATTTAATCGCTTTAACTTCGCAGCAAATATTAAGGCACAAAAGTGCTACTTCGAAGAAAAATGACGTATTCATGTTCATGCACTACCTTTTCATAAAGAAAAGCGCTCTTGAACTGAGAATTATGAACTGAGTATTATAAAACTGTAACAATTCGCGAGGCTTGCTAGAAGTTCATCTTTTAATGCACTCATGCATTTATTTATAATTAGGAGATCGCTTTTTTTCAAAAACTCGAAACTCACTTTCCTTACTCGAAACTCGCTTTTTCATCTCGAAACTCACTTTCCTTACCCAAAACTCGCTTTTTAAACTCGAAACTCACTTTCCTTACTCCAAACTCGCCTTTTTAACTCGAAACGCACTTTTCTTACTCAAAACTCTTTTTTCTTACCCGAAACTCGCTTTTATAACTCGAAACTCACTTTCCTTACTCGAAACTCGCTTTTCTTACTCTTAACTCACTTTTTTAACTCGAAACTGGCTTTTCTTACTCGAAACTCACTTTCTTACTCGAAACTCGCTTTTCTTACTCGAAACTCGCTTTTATAACTCGAAACTCGCTTTTCTTACTCGAAACTCACATTTTTAACTCGAAACTCACTTTTTAACTCGAAACTCGCTTTTCTTACTCGAAACTCGATTTTCTTACTCGAAACTCACCACCTACTAAACGTGAAACACCAGGTCTGAAACAACATGAATTGTTTTGTGGAAAATCGTTCTTTTCCTCCATTAATATTGTGTTAAGTTCTTACAAGACAAGGTGCGGTTGGGTTCGGCGATGGTGCTGTCACTACTGTGTCTTATAAACGTCCCGAAGAGAGTCTGATGTACACACTTATACATGCACTAAAATTTGACAATCTCGTGTTAAGTTAAAAAAAAACCTGTACTCAGTCGTATGCGAAATGTTTGATGTTCACCATCCTATTCGCATTCAACTTGCGCACGTGAAGACCGAGTTGTATTGTTCTTTGTTGGACGAACTGTGATGCCTCGAACAGATTGCGCATATGCACAAGCTATCCAAGACATGCACAGTTTTATATTATGAATATAAAAAGATCATATCATGATTAATGATAAAAATATACCTAATTTAACTAAGAAATAGATCACCTCTAGCAGTGAATTGTTGAGTAATAATGCACTGTTTGGAGGTCAGTTGTGAAGTAGAGCCTATCACGAGAGCGGAGCGCGAATGATATATCTACTTACAACAGACCGACAAAAAGTGAATTATTACACAACAATTCAGTCCTAGAGCTGAACTATCTCGATTCTAACACTAAAAAACGCTGCAAAAGTATTCTTTTCATTCAAATTCTCTCAACCTTCTTGCCAGCGCGTTACTGCTCCCGCCAACTTTCTTAACTGTATCTAAGATAAATGTACATTTTTAAGGCGAATTTAGAAAGAAAAAGAGACATTACACCGACTAACGTCTCAAAACGTCACAAAATTACGTCAGTATCGCTAGTCACGTAGGTAGTTAGACTCACGTGCTCCGAAGCAGTGAATCGTTGCAGAATAAAGCACGGAAACTTTCCATTGCTTCCATAGGCGCACTGTGTTAGAATAAGAACCAAAATAA
This sequence comes from Ctena decussata, assembly GCA_963989385.1. Lineage (NCBI taxonomy): Eukaryota > Metazoa > Mollusca > Bivalvia > Lucinida > Lucinidae > Ctena > Ctena decussata. The sequence continues at coordinate 54,773 of CAXDIV010000048.1, forward strand.
GAAAAACGTATAACATGACTTTATTTTATAATGTAGGCGGATTGTTTGGTATACTTTTGCGTGTTGCTGGACATAGGTTTTTATCTCGCCTGGACGAATTCCAGGAACAGCTATTGCACAACCCCCGGCGTCGGCATCGGCGTCAGCGTCGGAGTCGGCGGCGGCGTCCGCGTTTACGCTTAAAGTTTTAAGAGCTTATATTTTCTAAATTATTTGATGGCTCTGGTTCCTATTTGGTATGACGATAGCTATAGGTCCAAAATTTCTTTCAGCAATACTCTTGCCCAGGCCTATGATCTCAAAGAAATAGCGTCATGGGGACAGAAAGATTCTGATCACACTAGAGGAAACCAAGGCTGATCTGTGATTTTGCTGTGCCCACATGCCACTTCTTTGTTTTATCATGTCGTGGCTCATATTTGGTAACAACACATTGACCAAATATATTCTAACATTTTCTACTTGCTGTCGGAATAAGTACTTCACTTTACTATTTAAAACAAGAGGACCAAGAAGCCCTAAATCGCTCACCTGAGCAAAAAGTTACAGGTCAAACAAGGGTCATCATTTGAACAAACCTGATAGTTTGCAACCATTTCCAAATGGCTCTGAAGAAGATTTTTGAATAGTTTCCTATCTATTGCTATGGTTCAAACCCATGACCCCCCTCGGACGAGGCCGTTTTGACCATGGGCCATCATTTGAACAAACTTGGTAAAGGACCACTAGACAATGCTTCATACTATATTTCAAGCATCTGAGCCAAGTGGTTCTGAAGAAGAAGATTTTTGAATATTTTTCTATGTTTTTCTGTGTTTCAAACACACGACTCCCTACCGCGAGGCCATTTTAAACCCTGGGGCCATCATTTGTATAAAGTGGATAAACGACTACAAGGCAATGCTACATACCAAATTTCAAGCATCTGAGCCAAGTGGTTCTGAAAGTGAAGATTTTTGAATATTTTTTCTATGTATTTCTATGGTTCGATCTCATGACCCCTGGGGTGGGGCCATTTAGACCATGGGGTCATCATTTGAACAAACTTGGTAAAGGACTACTAGGCAATGCTACGTACCAAATTTCAAGCATCTGAGCCAGGTGGTTCTGAAAAAGAAGGGTTTTTTTTATTCAAACTTTTCTATGTATTTATATGGTTCAAACTTAGGACTCACTGCCGCGGGTCTATTTTGGACCCTGGGGCTACCATTTGACAAACATGGTAAAGGACTATTAGGCAATGCTACATATCGAATTTCAAGCATCTGAGCCTTGCGGCTCTGAAGAAGAAGAGTTTTGAATATTTGTCTGTGGTTCAAACCTTAGACTCCCTGCCATTGGGCCATTTTGGACCCTGGGGCCATATTTGAACAAGCTTTGTATAAGATTATTAGGCAATGCTACATACAAAATTTCAAGCAACTAAGCTAAATGGTTCTGAACAAGAAGAGTTTTTAATATTTTTTCTATGTATTCTATGGTTCAATCCCATGGTCCCCTGGGCCGGGACCATTTTAGTCCCTGGGGCCATCATTTGAACAAACTTGGTAAAAGACCACTAGGCAATACTACATACAGAATTTCAAGCACCTGCACCAAAAAGTTCTTCAGAAGAAGATTTTAAGTATATTTGAATTTCGGACCCAATACTCCCAGGGCCTTTTTGGACCACAGGGCCACTGTTTGAACAAAACTTGGTAGAGGTCCACTAGACAATGCTTCATACCAAATATCAAAGCCCTAGGCCTAGTGGTTCCAGAGAAGATGTCATTAAGAGCAAATTGACGCACGACGCACGACGGACGACGGACACCGACTGATCACAATAGCTCACCCTGAGCCAGTATGGCTCAGGTGAGCTAAAAAGCGCAAGAAATTTTCAAAATTTAAATTTTCAATTCTATTCTCTATCTTATGATTATGTAAGCAAACAAAATAGTTACCTATCACTAAATTTCCTCAAGTTATATTATTACCCACAGTCAAATACAAGTTTTCGCCACTTGCTGAGAAATTTGAAGTTCCTTTTCTGCTGCGCATGCGCCTTTTATAAACATGCGCAATCAATGGTTGGCGCATCAAGCGGCCAAATTAAAAAATCGTGCCAGTGTTTTGAATTATTGAGAGAACTGTTGTCTGAGAAAACATCTTTTTGGATAGTTAACTAGATTATTATGACAAAACAATTAAAACTGTTAATAACATCGTGTCGCTCATGTCATCGGCTCGTACGGTAAGTAACCGAATGTTTATTTTTATTCTTTCTTTCGTATTTAAACTTTGAATACATTATCATCATTGTGCTAGAATTCTTCGCGCTACTTGTTTCTGTGTGCAAAATGTAGAATATTATTTGTCTGATTAGAACAGCCTCACTGAGACGGTTAAAATGAGTTACCACTATAAATATTTTTTAACTGTGAGTAGAAGACGTGTGCCCCTTATAACCCTTTGTCTGCTATTTTTATAGGTAAATGCATAGAAAATCCAAGCTGCAGAAGTGATATTGTCCTACGTGTGATACTGGATTGCGATGAAGATTATGTGACGCAGTGAATGATGATTTCGTGTCTCACACATCTGTGTCCACACATCGCTGAAGCATGCGTGTTCATGTTTTTCCCTCCAAAGGCGAAGGGATATAGTTTTCTCCATGTCTGTCCGTCCTTCCGTCCGTCCGAAGCTATAACTAAGTAACCATTGAACGGATTTCCTTGAAACTTTACATTTATACTCGGAGGCAATAAAAAGTATACAGTTTTTTATTTTGAATACTGGGCCTCGTGTTAATGGCTGTGGAGACATATTAATAATGCCATTTTGGCAAACGTCTAGCTCTGTAAAAACACAAACACAAATTGTTTTGCAGTCATAAATAATGAAGTTATGGCCCTTAATTCAAAGTCAGTACCGTTTCGGTCGACAGCATGTGTAGCAAAATTATTAACACCGTGATGATGAGACTGAATAAACTCCTACTACTACTACTACTACTAATAATAATAATAATAATAATAATGGAAGATTGTTTTCACCATTTGCACTCGTATTGCTTTGTATGACATATTTTTCTCAATACTTGGTCGTAATAAGAATAGCGAATTCAAATTAGTTTGCGTAATCACGCTCAGTGTCTTCGTTCATCTCTCTGCCAAGCCTGCTGAAGGATCATGGGAACCGCAAAGGGTTGGTCGGACTACTTGGATGTGCAAGCTGACTTGCGTTTGCTCTAGTCGCATTGCCTCATACTGGAATTTCCATTAGCCAGTTCATACATATTTAGCGGTGGTGGTCATATAGTTTCTTTGGCAAACATTGTGCGTTAACACGGAGCAAAATATCTGTCCGAACATTAACGTTTTTAACGTTTCTACTTTCGCTTTCATGACACGTGATTTTTATTTGTTAACGTTTGAAACAGGTTAAAACAATCTCCACAACATCCAACAATGTGTTTGCATATGAAGTATCAAAACCCACCTCTCTCTCTCTCTCTCTATTTAATTTTTCATTTAGTGCACATTTTTGTACCGATGTTAGGGGCGTAGCTAGGGGCAATAACACAGTACGCACAACCATGTTTTATACTCATTGGGGGCAATACTAGGGGGTTAAGCCGCTAAGATATTTCGAATTTGCGTGTCTGTTGGCAGTTAGTATTAAAATTATGCCCAATTAACAACATTTCAGCATGAAAATACGCAGGTGTGTGTTGAAATTTTGTCAAGTTGACAAAATTTCAATACGCACCTGCGTATTTGCGTAAAGGGAAATACGCCCTTGAATGTGATCAGTGTCTGCACTGTTTGCCCAATGCTTGCAACGAGGTTTGTAATTAATGCAAGTTGTATATCTTCTTATTCACAGGGTATAATCGATTCCGCCAATTTTCGCTTCCTGCAGAGACTGTACATCATATCTGGCTTCCGCCGAGACTGTCCGCGAACTCTTGCTTCCTGCAGAGACTAATGTCCTCGAAAAATGACTTCCTGCCGAGACTGTCCGCGTGATTCTGCTTCCTGCCGAGAGCCTCGGCAGGAAGCAGAATCACGCGGACAGTCTCTGCAGGAAGCCATTTATCATGTACAGAAGTCTCAGCAGGAAGCAAGAGTTCGCGGACAGTCTCAGCGGAAGCCAAATATGATGTACAGTCTCTGCAGGAAGCGAAAATTGGCGGAATCGATTATACCCTGTGTTGTATATCTTCTTATTGTTTACCCGATAATTTTATGCCCTTGATATTCGGACACAATATGTATAACCAGACAATATGGAATTTGATCGAGCCTCTCTGATCCGGGTCTGCTATGCTTTCTAGCTAACTGTCCAGGCATTGGCTGTGTCATGCTGTCCATACTTGTGTAAGCAATAACTCATTGTACTTTATATGCAATACATACCCTAAAGAAGCTTCTCTTGTCAAACAATCTGATCCGAGTCTGTAAAGTTTGCATACATGTATTATCTGGTTAAAAACTGGAGGTCCTGATCAAGCTGCTGTTGTGGTTATTCGAATTCCACATGTTTCCTTTGCGCAGGGCAAGTGTGTTATTCTATGCAGTTGTATTCAAGCAGTGTCGCACATACGAGAAGTTATAGCTGCGTTCGCATGCCCAGACACACATGCGCAAGCTGTTCACTGTTCAAAATTCAAAATTGCAAACTATGCTTACATGTAATAATAAAGTACATGCCCTGACTGGACATGCATGTAAGCAGGCTGGTCTAGGCGTGCGTAGTTTGCATGTCTCGTAAGATTATCTTTTAGCGACGCGGCTCATTTGTATCTGCATTATTTATTCAAGAAGTTTGAAAATATGTATATATATTGCTTTTGCAAACGTTTTCTATTTTGTCTTCTGCTGTGTAATGATAGCGGCGACATAGACCTTGGAATGAGCTGTCTGGTCATCACCTACCTTGTTCTTTGCAACAATAACTGGTATCTTGATACCTGAATCACACATTGTAACACATTGTGTCTGATGAAAATGAGTTAAAAACTGGAACAATTAATTCGGTGCCGGATTTCAAAAGAATAATACCGACCGCCATTGAATGAGCTACATATGGCAGTTTGCGTGCATCGGAATTAGGAGTCCCATGGTGGCATGACAAAAATTATATCCTGACCAGCTGTAATTTACTCTGAAAACAATTGATAAAATGCGTTTTTTTTCTTTTTAATATCGGACCTCAGAATAGTATAGAACTGAGGCGAAAAACAAAAATAATTTTCTTTTTTATTTCATTATGTTTTTTTTTTCTTTACATTTTAAAGCATTTTAACTTTTCCTTCCCTCGCCTTGTTTTTCCCTCACCTTGCTTTTTTACGTTTATCGTGTTTCTTTCTATGACATTGATTTAAACGTCCCTTTCAACAGTTTCAGTCATATCGAGACACGGGTCTCAGTTGCCTAATGAATAAGAGCGCGTATACTCTTAAACATCAGGTGTTTGGCCGGGGCACAAGTGAGAAAACCAAGTTCTCGGGAATATTTTCCCCGGGATCTCCATTTTTGCGCCCATCTTCGATTAACGATCGGCTCAAGTTTAAAAAACATCATATCGAGACCGTGGTACGATACTTGTGCAATGTAACTCGTTTACGATGTGAAAGCGGTAGCGTTAGCACAAGAAGCTTGCACTGCTTACCAAATGTATTATAGCCGCAGCCCCGGATCCAGGGGCTGGGCTCTGGGGCCTCAGCCCCGCCACCTGGACCCGGTAAGATTAAAATATATGTTGTGATATCTCATTAGAATCGCCTCGGTGAGGCGATTCTAATGAGATCTCACAAGATATATTTCAAGACAAAAGGACACCAAAAATTCTCATCAAATGGATCCCTTATTATGTCATATATTTTCAAGCCTCACCCCCTCCCCTCCACCCAACCACCCCTTCCCCTCCCACTTCCCAAATATATCTCGGCTCTCCGCACCTCTCAGCCCCGCCAGTAATCAGTTATCCAGAGCCCCACCAGTATGTTATGGTCTGGATCCGGGCCTGTATAGCTATTTGCAATACGAATTATTAAAATATGCCTGTTTCACGTTTTCTATGATGGCAAACATTTCTATAGAGAAATATTGCGCGACAATGGTGTCTGTTAGGAATAAAGACAACATCAATTTCTAACAGTTTAACAATATAAACAATACATGTCATTTACTAAGAACAGCAAGACACGGAATAACGTTGTGATTCGCGCGACGTCACGTTAAGCGACAGAAACGTCACCGAAAATCTTTGAACCCCTGACGCATTAAAATCGTTCTCTCTGAAAGATGGAATAAGATATTCATTCAATTTTTTCGTTTTTCATCTAGTTAGACTCTATATAACAGCTCATAAATTTTTTACCAAAAACTAAGGATAGGCCAAAAACCGCCCTTAGCGCACCTTGTCCTTTCAGTTCTTTGATGTGATCCTTGCTTCCAAAGGATAAGCCTTTTATAGAACATATTTTACTGCTCCATGTTTTCATAATTGATGAGCCTTCAAATTCTGTCGCTATTAACAGTGGCTAAAACCAATTTTAATTATTACTGACATGTTTATGGCTTTATTCTTGAAGCGATCTAGGACTAAGATTAACGACCGAGGCCATTTCAGACCTTTCATATTTATTTTCATCTGATTGGCCACAGAGATCAAAGTATACTGACGGCCAATTGAATTCTCGAGGGCCATAAAGCATTATTTGTCTGTAACAAATTTCGACTTCCCTGAGTGGTTTTAGCATCTAAAGGTGTTGACCAATCGGCCCACAGTATTTGTAAGAAGCTAAGAACTGTGAATTTATTTTATCTTCTCTATTTTTTATACATACATATATACTGAAGAACAAAAAAAAGAAGAAAGAAAGAGAAACGTTATATACATTAACGCTAAAACTTCATGGGATGCAAAGAATCTAAAATAAACTTAAGACTGTTTGTCTGTTTTGTTATCTGAATCTGTTTGCATTTGTAAAGAACTCCTGGCAAGGCTTTAGCCGTGGTTACTTTTTTTTCTTTTTTCGATCGAAGTGTTAGAAGATTTACATATATTTGTAACCATTATTCTTTTTTGTAAACTTAAAAATGCTAGTTACATTTATTGAAATTAGTATAGATATAATATCAAAACATTCCTTTGTAAAGTTTGCAGTATTACTTGTAGTGATAAACTCTAAAACAATATGTAAATAAATTCATGCATATCCATTTCTTCGTTCATTGCGTCGTACAGAATATGCATTGTGATTACATTGATACTTTCAATCGAATGCTTCTTTGCACAAAAAGCTGTGTATCTTAATTAATACGTGAAACATTTCTTACAATTGAAAAACATAAACATTTCTACAATCGTATATGTACATTATGTCTTTGCGGATGTATACTTCATAGGCGGTAAAGCCACATTTCGGCATGTGATACCTTCGCCCGATGTCTCCGTATTTGGCAGTTACATTTTTAGCTCACCAGAGCCGAAGGCTCCGGGGGAGCTTATAGCATAGGCAGTTGTCCGTCGTCGTCGTATGTCGTCGTCGTATGTCGTCTGTCGTATGTCGTCGTCTGTCGTCCGTCAACACTTTTAAACGACATCTCCTCTGAAGCCACTAGGCCGATTGGGCCCAAATTTCATCTGTGGCATCCTTGGGCTGGGGGGATTGAAAGTTTGTGTTTTTTATGAAAATTGGCCATTTGGTTTGGTTGCTATGGCAACTTAGAGTTCCCATTGACTTATAATGGGGAAATTTGAACAATGGCATTTTCTGCCAAGCCATTGCAGATATATTGATAAAACTTTTGTAGAAAGTTCCTTGAGATGTCTTCTATCAGCTATATGTTTTTTTGCCCACTGCTCCTTTTATTGGTTGCCATGGAAACCGAAATGCAAAAAATTGGAAAAAATACTTAAAAAATTATCTCCTCTGAAGCCACTGGGCCAATAAGGCCCAGATTTCATCTGTGGCATCCTTGGGCTGGGGGATTGAAAGTTTATGTTTTTTATGATCATCGGCCCTTTAGTTTGGTTGCTATGGCAACTTAGAGTTCCCATTGACTTATAATGGGAAAAATTGAAAAATGACATTTTCTGCCATTGCAGATATGTTGATAAAACTTTTATAGAAACGTTCCTTCACAGATGTCTTCTATCAGCTATATGTTTTTTTGCCCACTGCTCCTTTTATTGGTTGCCATGAAAACCAAAATGAAAAAAAAAAAGGAAAAAAATACTTAAAAAATTATCTCCTCTGAAGCCACTGGGCTGATAAAGCTCAGATTTCATCTGTGGCATCCTTGGGCTGGGGGATTGAAAGTTTGTGTTTTTTTATGAAAATCAGCCTTTTAGTTTGGTTGCAATGGCAACTTAGAGTTGCATTGACTTATAATGGGGAAAATTGAAAAATGGCATTTACGGCCAAGCCATTGCAAATAGTTGACAAAACTTTTATAGATTGTTCCTTGAGAAGTCTCTTATTAGCTATGTTTTTTTGCCCACTGCTCCTTTTATTGGTTGTCATGGAAACCAAAATGCAAAAAAAATGGAAAAAAAAATTACTTGAAAAAAATTATCTCCTCAGAAGCCACTGGGCTGATAAGGCCCAGATTTCATCTGTAGTATCCTTAGGCTGGGGGATTGAAAAACTTTTTTTTTTTTTTTTTATAAAATCGGCTCATTAGTTTGGATGCTGTGGCAACTTAGAGTTGCTTTGACTTGTAATGGGGAAAATATAAAAATGGCATTTACCGCAATTAATATATCGAAAATAGTTATATATTTTGTTATCAACGCAACAGACTGTCAGACTGAGACTTTGTAGTTGTTTATTTTGAATTAGCCTGTACAAATGTGACAGCAATTTTGAGCCTACACAAATTTGATAGCAATTTTGTGCTAGAGATCTGGTGAGCTTTGTGGCCCGTGGGCCTCTTGTTTCTTGTATAATTTTCGGCCAAATTATTGTATTCTCGCCTCGCTACTATCTGTTTTGTTTTGTATTGGTAGTTTACCCTTTGCATCCTGATAGAAAGGGATTAACGTTGACGTCATTTGAATCAGTAGCGCTTCACAGAAACTCCCTTATTCTAATCTGAAGGAAGCAAAGAAAAACCATTTCATTTAAACCACAGGCACTTGAAGTTCTATGCTTAAAATAACAACTCAAAATCCTTTAAACTTGACACAGTCTATAGTCCATTTCATAAGAAATGACCAGGTATGCAAGCAAACACGGTTGATTTTTTAGACTGCTAAAACTGCCAGTTAGAAACACCCCAACAAAAGCAAACTTCTTACCTGTAAACATCGTTTCAAAATGTATCTATAAACATGATAAATTTGTTCAGTTATGGTCTATGCGGTGCTGTAATCCTGAATTCAAAATTTGCCTCTAAATCTCGTCGCCATTACGGTGTCCAGTTTCCGGTTTACTGTGCTGCGCCAACTGAGCATGTGCTTGTACGCTTTGAAAATCACACATCAGCGAAATCATTCAATTACTCTTTTAGATATGACCAATGTCGTTTCATAATCACTGTTTCCATGTATTTACAATATTTTGTTTGTCCTAATTTCGGTCAAAACGTTTCTTACGAGTGAAAACCTGAAGCAAACATGATGAAAATGACGTCATGAGTTTCGCGTCAACAACGTCAAAACTGCGCAGTAACGTTGGCGTAAAATTTTAATTTGTTGACCGAGGCCTATATATACTAACTTTCCGAACAACAAAGATGCAGATTAGCTTGCGCATCCGCATAGTCTGATCGGCGATTTTGTTGTTTGATGATTGGACAGAGTAGGAAGCTGTACATTTTAGACGATCGTTATCTGCAGAATCACTTCATTTTCCCGTAATAGAACCTGATGACGTTGCTGTGCGACGTTGATACACCGGAAATTGGAGACCGTAATGGAGTCTGAACACATGCTTGCACACCTGGACATTTCTTCAAAATAGCTCATAGTCTGGATATTTGGCGGCATCATTAGCATAAAACTTCAAGCGCCTGTTTAAACCAGCGAAAATAATCAACTTTCAGTAGGTAAGCAAATATGCTATGCTACTCATGTCTAACAAAGCGCTTCATCTTATCTAAGTAACGTCATAAAATACGTCATTTCTAATTTTTCTAATTGTTACGAGATGGCTTTAAAATGATTGTTATTCCAAATTTTATAAAACTATTATCTATAAATATTTCAAGCTTTTGAAGCAGACATATTAAGGTTTATGTTAGTGCGTTTTTCTCGAACTCTGGCATGGTTACAAATATAGCCATTTTTAGCGGATTGGAGTCGGGCGTGTCAGGGCTGGTCTTGAAAGGGTCTGTTTGTATTCGAGTGTTATGGGTATGATTGGTATTACATAATAAAAAATACTTTGTAAACTAAAATCCTAAGGTATATTGCTTATGTTCGGCTTTTCTCTCGCCTGCAGCTAGCAGAAACGAACCATAGTTATCACTTTTCTGGTGTCGTCGACGGCGGCATAAACTTTGCGTCGCGTTTTCTGGTTTGGCTCCAATTTGTGACAAACTGAATGCGCTCCAGGCGAGACACAGTATTCCCCAGACATCGTCTTCCTTTTAATGTCCCCAGCTTCGTTTTGGCTCAGCTGCCTATATAAGCGTAAATAATATTGCTATCTTGTAAAAATCGTAACTGCTGGGGCATTGATATTTCATTAAAAAACCAGTGGACGCGTAAATTTTCAGGTCTGTCGGCCTTGCACTTACAGTGTTAACCTCATTTTCTTGAAAATAATATTTGATATAGTCCGTTTGCTCCCAAGTGCAAACGGGGTTTTGCTTATTTTCTCGAAAACGATGAAAGTTCCATCAAATGTTCCAATGTCTCAATGATTCCTATAACTATACGTAACAGAATACGGAAAGTCAAAATTTTTGGATGCTTTTGTAAAATATTGTCCATTGACAGTAATGCAAAAACTGAGCAGTTTCACTAAAGGGCGTCGTATGCTTGTTAGAACAGCCAAAATATTGTTGATAGACAATAGCGTAAACTCGTTGTTTACTACAGGTGTGGGCGTATATGAATGGAATAGTAAAATGTAATCACCTGTCCGCATGCGTAACGCATGGTATCACTGGTCAGATGATACTATGTTGTAAATAAACAATGAACTATTACATTACTTTGCGAGTAAAAATTTTATGTTTTAAAATTTGATAATATATGGGTGAAACAAAAAGTAGACAAAAAGGATTTAGACTAAAATTTCAATTAATTATAGAAAAATTTTGTTCTAGGGATAGCATACATTGGTCACATGCTCTAACACGTAAAACTAAACGGTATTCCAACAGCCAACTTTTACTCCCTTGTAATTAAGAGGTGAAAATGACATATTTTAGGTCCTGTTTTTGTATAGAATTAAAATCTTAAAAGGTTCCTTCAAGAGCAGAGTATACATACAGAAGTAGGAACATGGGCCAGACTACGTAGTTTCGGCTAATAAAGCCTCGTCAGTGACCCTGACAAACTTTTTTATGCAAAACCTCACGTTTCTGCAAAATTATGATTTTGTTATGTATAGGATGAAAATTCAGAATGAGCGATTCGAAAATCTTCTACCTCTCACCAATTTTGAGAAAATATTGGGGATGCCATTTGCATTTGGGAGCAAACGGACTATAGTTTGTTCCCAAATATCCTAGGAAAACCACTGATGGTAGGATGAATATATTGGAGACAGACCTTGAAAAAAGTTGGACCCATGTTTAATTTTTCTTTTCTGTCGGCCTTATACGTCTCCCCGTACATCATCATAGTGCAGATTATTTCTTTCTGGTCCTTTGGGAATATTGAGTTCATATTAAGTCATTTTGAAACTAGAGTTCTGCTTCAGCCAGGGCCATTCCAGTGTTGCATATTGCATTACTGGTCTTGAAAGATTCAATTAAACCGAGTGTGCTATTTTCATTTCTTGGGTGTATTCCTTGCTCCCAAAGGATCTAACAATTCAGAACTTAAATATTTACTTTTAAATATGTATCTTATATGAAAAATTTTTGATTGCTGCTTCCCGCAGCCCGAATAATAGTTAGTTTGCAAAGGCCATAGAAGTAAAAAGTATGAAAAAAACTGTGAAAATTTCATTTATTGTAAGTTTGACCAGATAACTATGGTACACGGTAAAAAAACGTCGATTTTATGGTAGAATACCTGGCAACCAGCTGCCAGTCCTTTACCCGTTATTTTTACGGGCGCCCGTAAACAGGCGCAGGAATCATCGCGCAGAGTAGAGTATAATAAGAAGGTATTGTTTTGGTCACAGCTCTTCGACACTATCAAAGTATTCTCGAGTACGGTCAGTTTACGTAACTCTACTATATCGTGATTTCAAAAACATGTTCTGTAGGCAGATGCCTGTTAAAATAACGGGAATGGACTGGCAGCTGGTTGTCAGGTATTCAATCGTAAAATCTACGGAAATTATTTAACATGTACAGTTTTCCAACAAGACGATCCGACATGATTCTGTGTCCCAAATAAGTCAATAAAATTCTGTACTTTCTTGGACCCTGAAATAAACGCCCAAATTTTGTTTTCAACATGTCAGGTTTTCGATCACTGGGTGTTTATCTGAAGAAAACACGTAAGTTAAAAATTTCAAACTAAATGATCATTTCAGATTTTGGGCCTTTATGGTCGTTCTTTTTATTGCATATCTTTTACAGTTGATTCACTATGTGCGAAAAATTCAATCCTTTGTTGCAGTTAATTGTAGTATGCAAAGCTCTGTCACAAACACGCAAGGCATGCAGATTCTTTAAGTTTTATTGCTTGACTGTTTTTAAAGTCTACATAGTCCTATCAGCGGTAAAAACGGCTAAATTCAACCTTCACGTTTGGTAATAAAATGCGGGTTGGTGTGCATATATTGAGTTATATAACAAGAAAAAAGTAGAGATTGATTGTTTTCGGTTTCACGGCCCTTTGAGACAGTATTTCAGTCTCTATTGGGCCGTCTCCCAGAGAGAGGGAGAAAGAAGAGAGAAAGGATAGAGGAGAGAAAATGTCCAAACAACCCCCACCCGCACCTTACTGCAAGCACAGTAGGCCCTTGCCCTACTATTACCCTAATCCGTAGGACGCCCTGGCGCTGGAAGTTACACGCAGCACCATCCCACCACCCGACCCCCTCACAAACAGTAGAGAAAACAAGTTTTTAAAAAATAACAAATCGCTTCACAAAATACAATTTCCTGTTCTGATTTCCCGTCTAGCAAGGCTATATGAACATAGGCGGGATAGTGATTGGGACTCCACGCCTGTATATTGTATTTTTACCATTTTATGAAATCGAAAGTAGGTCATTTTAGTTGCCAACTAAAATGACCCAAATAAGTTTTCAAACCCTTTTTATGTGAAACTGACGGGTGTTTTATTTGTTTAAAGCTGGCTAATCACGGTCATTTACAATGACGAAACTATAGTAAGAAGCTTGCAGCGATATCTCATGACAAAATTTTTCATGCTGATAGAGCAATGGGGCCTGCATTAATGAGGAAATACAGTGAAACACGCAGCCACTCCCCAAAAACATACCTGCATAATGAGTGCTTGGTTGATTGGTTGTCTTGGATTTAATGATAGTTAAACTATTTAGATAATGCTATGATGCAATAAGCAATTATATAAAGTATATATTAAGGTTATACCATATGTCTGTACTTTTAAATGTGCAGCCTTTTTATACTTCCTACACAAAACATATATTAAAGTAAGAGTAAGATACTGCAAGAGCTATCCTTCCTATGCATGTGGAATTCCAGACCATCTTACAATCTTTCATAATGTTTTGTGTTAGTTTAAACGCTTTTCTGAATATAAACGCTTAACTTTTGGAATCTTCTTTCTATTGTCATTAGAAATAGGTTCATTTGATTTATTATGCTATGTCTATTTCACTGACTGGTAATAATATTTATTTTCAATAGTTCTTCATATAAACCTCGTCGAAAGGAAAATTTATTTGTCCTTTAGTATGTCACGATTGTTACATTTTCTGTCATCTCGTATCATAGTGACAACAAATTATGTTTTATACGCCCATTGTCCGTCTAAAGTCTTCGAGAAGCTAAAGTAATTCAGCATAAACATTTGCGAAATTAACCGAACAGCAGTTTGTCTAAATAATTTTGATAATGAACACAATGATTACTGAATTTCAGCTCATGAAGGTTTTGCTAACTGGCATGCCATCCTTGTAAACTTAAATACCCTTAACTCTTAAAGGCCCCATCGCTCTATCAGCATGAAAAATTTTATCATGAGGTATCGCTGCAAGCTTCTCACTGTAGTTTCGTAATTGTAAATGACCGTGATCAGCCAACTTTAAACAAATAAAACATCCTTGAGTATCACATAAAAAGGGTTTGAAAACCTATTTGGGTCATTTTAGTTGGCAACTAAAATGACCTACTTTCGATTTCACAAAATGGTAAAAATACAATGTACAGGTGTGGAGTCCCAATCACTATTCCGCCTAAGTTAAATAGCATTGCTAGACGGGAAACCAGACCAGGAAATTATATTTTGTGGAGCTATTTGTTATTTTTCAAAAAATGTTTTCTCTACTTTTTGCCAGCTATATGACTAAATATTTGCACACCAATCCTCATTTTATTACCAGACCTGAAGGTTGAACCGCTTTTTACAATGATTTGCGTGTAGGCATTTTTACCGCTGATAGGACTATGGAGACTTTAACTTAAATATGTTTATTAAGGTGGTGATTATCTCTGATTTGGGGCAAAGACATAAATCTGCATAAAATGCTGAAAATACAACAGATCTTCCCAAAACTTAGCAGATGTCCTCTTTATGTTGAGTTTTACAATTCAGAATCCCAAAATGCAGGACTTGTTGAAATTAAAAAGAATTTATATAAGAAAAGGCCAAAGGGTAATTTTGTGCGCAAAAATCTAAAAAGTGACCATCATTATTCAAAATGAACTTAGGTCTGACCACAAATTAATGCATTAAGAAGAGCATCATAGCAATTATTTTTTTCCCATTTTTTGGCACATTATCAGGCTGTGCAGACAAATAAAGATGTAGCCTGTGTCCAAATATTTGTCTAAAATACACAGTAGAGTAATGTATATTGATACTGTGAGTATGAAACAGGTATTGGTTTGGTTGTTTTGGGTTTAACGGCCCTTTGAGACAGTATTTCAGTCTATATCAGGCCGTCTCCCCAAGAGAGGGAGAAAGGCAGAAATGATAGATGAGAGAAAAAATGTCCAAACAACCCTCACCCGCACCTACTGTAAGCACAGTTGGCCCTTGCCCTACTGTCATCCAAATCAGTAGGAATGATACAGGTATAACTGTCCTACCTGTATTTACTGATTGCAACCATTATACATGTACTATATACATGGTCAGACATTTGAGAAAAAGTTACTGTTTTTACCTGGTCTAGCTTACATTTTGAGACAGAGCTGGAACAAATAATTGCTAGGACGTTCTTTTTAATGCATTAAAATACCTTCAGAGCTAAGTACAATTTCATCAATAAATTTCAGTTTTTAGATTTCTGTGCAGAAAATAACCCTTTGATCTTTCTTTGTAAAAACACTTTTTAAACAGCTTGTCCCTCTATTTTTTGTATTCTACACTGTAGAGAACAACAAAAATAAGAAACCTGCTAATTTTCAGGGAGATATGTTAAATGTTTTACGGTTTTATTCAGATTTTTTGTATATACCAAAAATCACCACCTTAAAAACAAAAACAGTCCCGCCCTTGGCATTGCAACTTGAGACAAGTAAGTAGAATAAAAAGAAATGTAGTTAATACTGTAAGACACTGAAAATTACAAAGCGCTGTCGGCTATTACTTTAGGATTAAATATTATGCACAGCTGAAAGGTCTAAAATATACAAAAGACCAAGTATCATTTTTTTTACAAAATTGTATATTTTGTTATTTCAGATTGCACGACAGAACGACGAAAGGAAACAACAGTGCCAGGATTCTGAATTAATGCACCCGAACTCCAAAAATATGCTATGAAATCTTGGATGCAGCTATGAATTTTAAGGACACATTCTAACAATTTCTGTAGAGAAATCTAGGCACAAATACTAAGAATGAGATTTTTAAAAAAGGAGAGTTTTCTTCTAGCACTGTCAAAAGAGAATTATTTTAATCGAGCTACTGATATGACTACCAAAGTATGTCTTATGCAGAAGAAATCATTTTGTTATTACTGCATTTACTGATAATCCTAAGTTATTTACAATGCACTCATTGTATATTCCCATTATAAGTCACTATATTCATGCCAAACAACTCTTGACAAAGAATTCATACAGAAAAGAAACTGTTGTGTGATAATAATTGTTATTACAGTAGCCATTCAGTTTGTAATTGACTATCAAAATTTTTATAAGAATAAGCCTCTAGTAGTTATTTTTCGTACAACAGTCTTGTCCGTTTATGCGTCTGTGCTTTGATACAGTCATGTTGATGACAGTTGTTGGCAAAAAAGCATTGAGGTAGCTAAATTTTGATAAAACTGCTATGATAACCGATGCGAATTTTCAACAAATGATTTGTAAGGTGATTTATCCAAATTTTGGATAAGACTTACGGCTGTGCTTTGGTACAGAGTATTTCAAGGCAGGCATATCATTTCTTCTAGCTAGTTTGATTTTATCCAAATTTTGGATAAAATGAATACATTACTGAATAATTGGTGTATTGCTTTCCTTGCACAATAATTAATCCAAATTTTGGATAAAACTTTAGGTTCTGTGTTTGGATGCAGTGTAGGTCAAGACAGGGTGTTTCTTTGTCCCCGCTGGTTTGATTTTTATCCAAAATTTGGATAACGGCAAGCTATAGCAATAGTCTAGTGAGAAATCGATAGAATCAATGAAAGTATAGGTAGTGTCTCTTCTGCAAGGTTTTATCCAAATTTTGGATAAAACTTTCACGGCTTTCACCGTTGATTTTCGAACAAGAATTTCATTCAATGTGTCAGTGACTGGACACAATTAACTTTATGCCATAAAGCATGTAGTTTTATCCAAATTTTGGATAAAAGTTCTATGTTAATGATCGCCCAATTTATTAGAAGTTTTGTTTATCCGAATTTTGGATAACACTTCAATGATAAAATCTGTGTCCGAACATTTTTATTCTTATCCAAAAGCATAGAGCCAGTTTGAGCAAATGGATTTGCTCAAACGTAAATGGACACAGTTATAAGCGTTTTGGCAATTTTCTGAAGGTTGCTTTTAACGCTGTCTAGATTGTAAAAGAACACTTGACATTTTTGGAGATGTTTACTGTGTTAAAGGACCAAAATTAGTACACTAAGGGTGGCTGTCAATGCTTCCTGTCTCCCTGAAAATAATGCTTAAGTCTTCACTGCTCCTTAAAACCTCCAATCACCTCCTCCAGCCCCCCCCCCCCTCCCCGCGAAAATGTGCCCCATACCCCCATCCCACCAAACTCACTGAAACTACTTGCTAGTGCTCGTCAGGTCACTTGTAATAATTAAACTTTCTGAAATATCATCCATCTTATCTGATGTTGCAAATCTTTGTTTATTATATTCAGACTCAGTTGACATTTCTGGAAATGTATTCTTCATGACCTGTATATGTTTTATTAGCTCACCTGAGCCGAAGGCTCACAAGGTGAGCTTATAGTATAGGCGTGGTCCGTCGTCCGTCCTGCGTCGTACGTCACTTTTAAACATTAATATCTACTAAAGTAGCTGGCCAATCTTGATCAAATTTTATGTATAGCATTGTTGCGGTGGGGGATTGATTGCCTATAGTTTTAGGACAGATTGGTTTAAAACTGTGGTTACCATGGCAACATAAAGGTCCTATAGCCTTATAATGGAGAAAATGTTGTCCGGGCCCTAGCTTCTTCAATTTTGATTGCAACTTCTTGTAACTTGCAGGTATCCAGGACAGCTAAAACATCTCGCACCAGTTCGAATTTGGGTCAGGTTGGATTATTCTTTTCAAAGTTACTTGCCCTTGAGCGATGAAATATTTTCCGTTAGACCTATAATGGGGAAAATGTTGTCCGGGCTCTAGCTTCTTCATTTTTTATCGCAACTTCTTGTAACTTGCAGGTATCTAGAACAGTCAAAACATCTCGGACCAGTTCGAATTTGGGCCAGGTTGGATCATTCTTTTTAGAGTTCCTTGCCCTTGAGCGATAAAATATTTTCCCATCGACATATAGTGGGAAAATGTTGTCCAGGCCATAGATCCTTCAATTTTGATCGCAGCTCCTTGAAACTTGCAGGTATCCAGGACATCCAAAACATCTCAGACCTTTTCTACTGTGGGCCAGGTTGGATTATTATCCCCTCGCACAACGAAGTTATGGAGGGGATATAGGGTCTGTCCCGTACGTATGTATGTATGTACATATGTTAACCTTTTGTCATCGCTCTACATGTAGCAACCTCATTTATCAACAGATTTTGATGTAACTTCACACAAGTATTTGGTATGGCATTACCTCTAACGAGTTCACGTTTCAGCATGATGGGGTCAAGGTCAAGATCAGAGTGGCTATTTTTAGCAAAAACTTTGTTATCACACTAGCGTCTTCATTTGTGGACCGATTTCGATTTAACTTCACACGAGTGATTAGTATGGCAATATCTTGGACAAGTTCGTTTTTCAGCATTCTGGGGCAAGGTCACAATGGCTATTTTTAGAAAAACTTTGTCATCGCTGAAGCACCTTGATTTGTGTACCAAATTAGATTTAATTTCACACAAATGTTTAGTATGACAATATCTTAAATAAATTCGCGTTTAAGCGCCCTAAGGTCAATGTCAAGGTCACAGTGGCTATTTTTAGAAAAAGAAACTTTGTCATCGCTCTGGTGCCTTCATTTATGGACCGATTTCAATTGTGCTTCACACAAGTGATAAGTATGACAATATCTTTGACAAGAACGCGTTTCAGCATTCTGTGGTCAAGGTCAAGGTCACAGTGGCTATTTTTAGAAAAACTTTGTCATCGCTCTAGCGCCTTCATTTGTGGACCGAATTTAATTTTATTAGTATGACAATATCTTAGACAAATTCGCGTTTCAACGTTGTGGGGTCAAGGTCATGGTCACAGTAACTATTTTTTGAAAAATTTTGACATCGCTCTAGCGCCTTCATTTATGGACCGATTTTGTTTTAACTTTGCACAAATGTTTGACAATATCTTGAACAAGTTCGGGTTCCCGCATTCTACGGTCAAGGTCACAGTTGCTGTTTTTAGAAAAACTTTGTCGTGGGCCGATTTTGATTTAAATTCACACTAATGTTTAGTATGACAATATCTTGAACAAGTTTGCGTTTCAGCGTTTTAAGGTCAAGGTCAAAGTTGCTATGTTTAGAAAAACTTTGCCATTCCTCTGGCAACTTCATTTATGGACAGATTTTGATTTAACTTAACACAAATATTTAGTATGACAATATCTTGAAAAAGTTTTGGTTTCTGCATTCTGCGTTTTAAGGTCACAGTTGCTGTTTTTAGAAAAACTTTGTCATTGCTCTGACCACTTCATTTATGGACCGATTTTGATTTAACTTCACACTAATGTTTAGTATGACAATATCTTGAACAAGAACGCGTTTCAGCATTCTAAGGTCAAGGTCACAGTGGCTGTTTTTAGAAAAACTCTGTCATCGCTCTAGCGCCTTCACTTGTGGACCAAATTTCATTCAACTTTGCAAAAATGTTTAGTATGACATTATCTTTGACAACTTCTCATTTCAGCATTCAAGGGCTAAGTCAAGGTCACAGGGGCTATTTTTACTGTCAGTGCAATTATCTCACCTTCCTCGTAAGCTTATTCTGTGACAAACAGGTAGGCCTAATTTTTCAATTACACCGCATGTGCTGTCCGCAAAGTTTCCTTTGTCTTTGATCAGCAACGACTAAAACAAGTTGCCGATTGTGATGAAACAATATTCTCATATAATATATACTTGATATTGGTTTGCATAAGAATACGCAGAATTTAGAGTATAAAGATTTAGATGTTTCTGAGGACACCGTCAAGTACATTTAAATAGACTACTACTGACGACTCTAAGACATTTCACTATGATGGCGGTCTAGCACGTGTTCAAATTCGGTTAAACGATATGTAATTTTTTTTAAACATTTATCACATAAACAAGAACCGTTACCATTTATCCGTGTTCACGTAGAAGCCCTAGGTGTAAATAGCGGCACTATTCAGATGAAAGCGGTACATGTCAAAAATTATGTCACTAGGTCAAATCTTAGAAAATCTTAGAACAATCTTGTGTAGACTCTAGAGGCACTGTTTTTATCCAATTCATGAAACTTAGTCAGACTGTTTATTTTTATGAAATCTAGGGCAGGTTTGTAAGTGGGTCATGTCAGGTCAAAAACTAGGTCACTAAATAAGATATGAGAAAAAGCTTGCGTACACTCTAGAGGGCACAGTTTTGGTCCAATCTTTGTTCAGAATGTTTATCTCTGTATACTTTAGGACAAGGTGCTCTAGTGACTTCCTTTATTAACCAGTTTTGTTACCAGTATAACTTCACAGCTATATTGGATTTGTTTGACATCAAAATATGCACTCTTCTAAAACCACTGGTTTAAAATTTGTAACAAATTATTGAAGTGACAAAATGTGTCTGTTGACAGTAAGATAGGTGAGCTACAGGACCATTGGTCCTCTTGTTCAAATGAGCCAGTCTAATACATTTTTGTCCTTTATAGTAAAATGCATAGACGTGAAAAGCAAGCGCCTGAAACACATAAAACTGAACTACCACGGCTAGAGGAAGAAATGATGGAAACAGACAGGACATATCCGCTCTCTCACCGACATTCCTCGGAATCCGTTTCGGAAGACGCCGAGTCAACTTCTAGACGACAGAGCGTAACTACAGAGCCTTCGAAGCCATTCTCTGAGATAAAGGCTGTGAAGAAATACACATTTGATTTAAATACCTTCTTCGGAAGCAAAAACAAATTTGATGAAATTTACACCAGAGCGGCGGTAACAGAAGACGGACGATTATTTGTTTCCGACTTCAGCAATAACAGAGTTTCAGTCTTTGCTAAGAACCCCGCTGTGAAGCTGTTAGGATTTGTCACAGTGCGGGAGATACCGAGAGGTATTGCTGTGCTTAATGATACTGAGGTTGCTGTGTGTACCGACAGAAAGTGTCTTGTTTTACTTAACACCACCCGTCCTAAACCGAAAATCGTGGACAGGATAAAACTTCCTTTTAAAATAAGAGCTGTCACAAAACATCGGGATAAACTTGTCGTCACATGTCCTGCGTATCGTGACGTCGCCTCCTCTGTGAAACTTATAGACAAGTCTGGTATTGTTTACTGGTCAGTTTCTCATGATTCAGAGGATCAGCCTCTATTTTCCAGTCCTGACTATATCTGTAGTCAAGGCAAAGGCCTTTTCTCAGCTGTTATAGTATCCGATAATCGTATGAAAACACTGACGTTGCTAAATGCTGATACAGGTACCGTGGTTACCAGGCGTCACGTGACGTAGAAGGAACCATTTGGTGTTACCACTGACACTGAAGGAAACGTCTATGTCTGCCACCCAAAGAAGGATAAGAAGCAAGCCATATCGATATTTAACACTGATTTGTCTAAGGAGAAAATTCTTTTGAGCGCAGAGGATGGTCTTGATATTTTCCCATTGACTATAGTTTATGATCACGGTGCTAGGGAGTTATTTGTAGCTCACGCGTATAGTAGTACTTATGAATGTTTTAAATTGTTAAAATCAGACACAGTACTATAAAACTGACACACTAGACTAGAACAGAAAATCATCTATGTCATGGGGCAGATAGGTCTGAACCAACGGTGCAAACCCTGATCTAACTGCTCTGACCAGAATCTACACTGTTTTCACGCCATCTGCGTTTTTGAACGCATTAATTACTGCATTGTAAAATCAAACTGTTCCATTGTAGATGAGTCTCCATATTCCTATAGGTGGTAAAAACGTCTAAATTCAAATTGTTTTAAAAAGCGGTTCAACGTTCACTTTTGGTAATAAAATGTGGGTTGATGTGCATATATTGAGTCATATAACTGGCAAAAAGTAGAGAAAACAAGTTTTTGGAAAAGAACAAATCGCTCCACAAAAAAGCATTTCCTGCTATGGTTTCCCGTCTAGCAATGCTATATAAACATACGCGGGATAGTGATTGGGACGCTACTCCTGTACGTTGTATTTTTACCGTTTCATTCCACTTAATGAAATCGAAAGTAGGTCATTTTAGTTGCCAACTAAAATGACCTAAATAAGATTTCAAAACGTTTTTATGCGAAACTCAAGGATGTTTTGTTTGTTTACAGCTGGCGAATCACGGTCTTTTACAATGACGAAACTATAGTGAGGAGCTTGCAGCGATACCTCATGATAATTTTTTTCATGCTGATAGAGCAATGGGGCCTTTAAGGTTGTGATTTAAACTACATGAATATATACTTGAAACCATTTAAAACGCAACGTTTTACTTGTCATATAATCAGATTAAAAGTTATGCCACAAGGCTGTAATATACTTCAAGCAATTTGCCTTTCGTCCGGCAAGGTTTTAGCAAAAGTTTAGCTCAGGTCGATGTCAAAAAAAAAAAAAAAAAATATGCGTGCAGAGACTCTAGGCCGTTATTGAAAACATCGAAAAAATTTAGCCGAAACGAGTCAGTGTAAACGTTACATGGAAGCATTCATAAAACGTCAATTTCGCTTTAGCCTCAATAAAAGTCGGAGTTACGCCCCTTTATATCTAAATGGAGTCCTCACTAATTGGACCGTTGTCAGCATTCCGACAAAACTGCTGTTAAAAACTAGTGTGATAAAGACCCTGATTTCCTTGATAAAGAAGCGGTTCTAACATAAATCCCTACGTGGCCCAGAATCAGAAAGGTGCGTTTTTACTGACTTCAAGTGTATATACATCCGCCCAGTCTGATCAGAGTATTCGCTGTCCGCACTGAGGTAGCTTAGACCCTAAGCTACCCTTTAAGCATTTAGCGACGAGTCTGATCGGACTAGGCGGATGCCCAGGCTGATCTGAGTCTGCGCTGGGAACACAACCACTTTGTTGGTTTTCTCGTGTCGCGGCTCAGTTATCGAGCCGTGAACTCGAGTTAAAGCATCAGCCTAATCGCAGGAGCGGGAGATCCAAACAGGCCGAGTGTATTTTCCACTTCACCACTGCTACGGAGTACATGTTTCTATACCATATTACCACATCACCATTAACATCTCTCTTCCCCTCTCTCCTTATCTCCTCTCTCTCTCCCCATTGTAGATTACAATGAAGCTTTGTCCTTTTGACTTAATTCAACACTGAGACAGACACGGTCGCTTCTATCATCTGAAAGATTCTGAAGCGGAAATAAGGTTCGTGGACTCAGTGGCGTTATTACAGTTGTTATGAAAGGGGATTTTTTTTGGTGTGTGTGCGTGTGTCGTGTTGTGTATGTGCCCGTGTGTGTCTGGAGGGTGCCGGGGTTTGTGAAGAGAAAGAGATTATTTAATTTATTTTGTCGAGTATAATATCAAATGACCCCTCTCCCATACGAAAACACTCTCTGTCTATGCTCATATTTCTGTGTCTTACTCTCTGCTTCAAGTTCATCTTTGTAAATACATTGAATGTTTTTGGAAGATATTACAGTATTGAAGTTCATGTACACAAAAACATAAGGGAGCATGGCAATACCAGCCTAAGGTTTGAATAAAAGATCATGAAAATACCGTTTTTGTAATATTTGACGTTACTTTAGGACTAGACGTTAAGTGACATAACGTCCTTCGCCACGCACATAATAAATGTCTTTATTCTTTTAAATATTTTTGACCTTAACGGAAAAGGGGCGATACACGTCTGGACATTATTCGAAATTGACAGCACAAAGGAAACTTTGCAAAACTGCATGATGTGTAGCAACTTGAAGTTGACAACACAATGGACACATCTAAACAGTCATTCTCTGTAACCTCTTAAC